>CAIGRQ010081587.1:0-13721 GCA_903798375.1 Fraxinus sp. D2006-0159
TAAGGTGAGGGCAATCCTCCCCTAAAAAGCCGGTTTTATTAGATGGAGTTAGGCCCAATATTCCTAACAAAAAGCATCTACAGTTAGATGGTGTGCCTAAAAGAAAGAAAAGATTTCATAACAGCAAAAATAGAACTCTGAATTCTAAGTGAAGCAAGATCTCGAGAATTCTAAAACTCCAAGTGGGATGTGACAGATAAAAACACCTGCAGGGAAGAGAGTTTTGTTTTTCAGTTACCAGATTAATGCATTCACAGGGGAATGTGTGCTTGCCAATTTTTGGTTCATGCATGAACTTTTTATAGATGGTGGTATTCATCAAATTTCACTAAAATAGCAAGGGCACTGGAAAATGACCACATTTTTATAAATTTAGCTATTTACTTTAAAGTTAAGAGACGTTTGAACATTTATTTTCAAAATGAAAGACCAAAAAATCAGAAGCCTACCAATTGTGAATTATTGGAAAGTGCTGAAACAACTGTATCATCAAGAACTTCCTTGAATTCAAGTGGAACCTGCAATGAGCATACTGAAGCATTATCATTACCTGGTCAGAGTAACAGTAAACTTGTAATAATTAAATAAATGATGTAAAGATAGTATTTCATCAAAGTAATGCTTTATATTCTTGTTTAATTTAAAGGACTTAAACAAGTAAATCAAGTAGACTTGCAAAGAGGTCCCAGATAGAAACATTAAATGACAGTAAATATTTAATCAAAGCCATATTTTATATTCTTGTTTATTTTAGAGGAATGAAACAAGTAAATCAAGTAGAATTGCAAAGAGATTCCAGATAGAAACTGAGCGTGCAAAACACCTATGTACCAAAAATGAGTAAACCAGAAGCAGCAAGAACAGTTATTAGGCGTGCATCTCTTTCTCCGTCTTGTAAAATTATATTAAAAACAAAAAAGGCATGTTTCCTAAAAGCTGTAGATATATAGGAATCAATTTGAGCAGCAAACACTTCATTATTATATAGTAATGCAGCTTTCTTTACATGAGAAAAACCATGTGGATCCTTCAAAATGTAAAAATGAAGATATTTCTGGATGAAAGTATGCAATACAAGAAATTATCCGTTTGTAATGCTTTTGCAGGTATTCTTGTTGACAAAAAAACATAATTTTTTCTAATATTTTTCCTTACGATCCCCAAATCCTAGGGGATGGGAGCAGAGTTCAGTCCCCTATTTGTTATCAGAAAAATTGCAGTAAATCAAAATCAAAAAAGATAATACTTTCGACAAACACACGTCATGTATGGTGCCCAATATATTTGGAGAATTCTTTTCCGTGACCAAATAGCAAACAATTTTACAACAGAGACTTTCAACATGATGCAGCTAGAAGTAAAGCAACCAAAATGATTCACCTCCCCCAATGTTTTCAACACATATGCTAGAGTACGTAAAGCAGCAACCCGCATAGAAGGGGTGGAATCAGAAGACTGGAGCTGCAAAAACTGTCCTTGTTAGGCACTAAAATATGAAAACAGAAAATTTAGTGTGTCAAAAGAACTACAAAAAGGATGAGAGAAAAATAGGGTTACTTTAGAAAAATACCTGCTTGCCAAGAAAAACTAAAAAGCCTCTCTGAGTGGGTTCACTCATCTGATCGGTTACACCTACTCGCAGAACGTATAGAACACAGGCCTTCAAACCACCAAGAGATAAATTAGGAGCTTTATTTTGCAGAATGCAATAAATTGAGATGCACAGACATATTTTACCATGTGGTGAGGATAGAAAGAAGTTATAAAAAATTCGATAAAGGTTTATAGACCCAAACATGGTAGTTCATCTTCAGAGAGCATTATATAATTTTGAAAATGGAAAACCTACCCATTTAAGTCTTCATTTCATCCATTAACCGAGATAAGATCAGTTGATTCAGACAGACTGTTTAACCTCAGAATTCATTCTTTTCTTACATTAACAGCTACTAAAGGTCCGTTTGGCACAATTGTTGTCAGTAGAGCTTTTAAATCTAGTGCTTTCATGAGCAAAGTTTTTTGAAGAACACCATTTTTACCAAGTTTTTTACCGTTAAGTTGGCGATCCGAAAGTGTTGTGAACGCTGAATTGATTGTTTGACAACTCAACAATAAAAGTACTTTTTAATTTCTGACTTGTACATACTACATATTTATTTGACTAAACATTAAATATTTATTATATCCTAAAATCTATTAAAAATTATATTTCAATAACATTATCATGGCACAATTATTTTAGTACAAAATCAAATTATTTAAAAAAATTTGTTTAGATAATATATGTTTTGTGCAGGTCCCTAATCAATTTAAAAAATTCACTACATCTTTTTTGATGATCTATGAATTATGCAGTATCCTTTTTTCACTTTGCGTGTACCAACAAATATATTTTATAACAATGAAATGAATTTACCAAACAAATTTGCACTAGGAATCTCAGTAATAATTAATTGAAATTTTGTCAAATATTTTTATTAGCGACAAAATAGCATTTTAGACTTCTTTTCAAAAAAAAAAAAAAATTTAAAAGATGTCATTGTGTGTAGGGTTAGGAGTCGAATATTTTTTTATTTTTTTTCTCAAATATTGATGCGTAGGGTTTAAATTGTATATATTAAACATTTTATTAAAATAATAAAGATAATATTGTTAATTTAAACATTTCATCAACTGAGCATTTAAATTTCCTGTAGAATGTAGAGCTTTTTCAGGAAGCTCAGAATTTGAGCTTCTCTTAATCAGCTTTAAAAAACATGTTTTTCCTTTTTTCTGTCAACAAGAACTTCTTGATTGCAGCCAAACAACTATTATTTTAAGAAGTGTTTTTTGCTTTTTAACTAGAGCTTTAAAAAAAAACTGCCAAACACGCTAATACCAAAAAATGGGTTGATATAAGGGATGGTGAAAGGCGGGGAAGGAGTCCAGTGATAGGGGAAAAGAAAAATAGTCATTTGTTGAAGATTTATAATACCCTTGTGATAGGATCATGGTGAAACGAAAAGAATTCGGGCATAATTTGGGGAACTGGCAAATTTTGTATCATGTTCCAAATATTTAAAAAATGCACAGTATTGGGATGATATTTTACTGCTCAGGAAAAAATATAAAAGTAAAGAACTATGGGGGAAGAAAAGCTTTAGCAGACACACCAATCATCAAGATATCTGAGTCATTTGATCAGAAAGAGAAGTATGCAGAGATCCTTGTGATGATTTCATTCTTAAGTTATTTATATATCCAGTTGTGATATATAGCATGGTTCATTTAATTCTTTTCTGAAAAATATATGCACAATTTCTATCAATGAAAAGCCAATATACTTTGGCTGATGTCATCATGATTACTATTTCAATGTAACCACACATTTAAAGGGTTATTAATCAGCTCCAGATATGGACAAGAAAGGTTTTGGAAAAGATAAAAGTATATATATCTAAATATTTTTTCGGAGTTCTGTTCAGTGTATAAGCCTTTCAGAATATGCTTCTCTAGTAGGACAACCATAATGTCTTATATTGTGGTCATCTAAATCTGGTTGTCTGGGTAACAGGGTGTATAGGAAAATTAGTACATGGTTAGGACATCAATTGAAAAACCTTCAGTTTTTCTTCTTTTCCTTTTCTGGTATAAGAGATGCGAACAATTTCAGCCCCCAGTCTCTGAAATTTTCCCAAAGAGTAATAGCATTATCTGGTTCTCAAGAAAAAGACACTAATGATTCATAACATGTGAGCTAACTACATGCAACCGTGTGTCCTGATGCTTGGGATGTCCATGGACAAAGAACTAAAACCCACTAAAAGGTTCTTGCATTGAATATTTTTCTCCCAAATGAATGCAGCATGTCCATGGTTCTCTGGATTCTATTGGCAATCTTTTTGGCTCCTTTTCCTTATTCTTTTCCTTATTTTTTTTTTTATTTATTTAGCCCTTATTTGATCCCATTTTTTTTAAAATACATTTCTCTCTCTTCTTTTCAACCACACGTTTTTCAATAAAATAATATTACAAGCAACCCAAAAACTTTTTCTTCAATTTTAACCACACATTCTCCATTAATCTACTATTCCAAAATGCATTCTACACCAAAAATGGGACTCAAAACTCAAAACAGGCCACAATACTTGCATCAATGGCACTATACTCGAGGGGAAATAATTGAAATTTTTGTTGCATTAGTGAGTTATTGTCTTGCTGATATAGTAAGCGGCGTTTCCAGTATTGAAGAAAGCTATAATTTTAAGGATGTGCATTGATGGCATCCAGCTAGCACATTCTCTATTTGGCTAGAGACAGGTCAAAGAATCCTTTAAAATCACTCTCTCGATGCTTATTGTTAGTGAATGTAGCGGTTGGTCGGTCAATTCAAAGTGGGGAAAAGGAACAGGTTCTCATGGTTTATCATCCACTTCTGTTTTCGTCGATAATCTCCTTTAACCAAAAAATAAACAAATAAATCATTTTTTCAAAGAAATTATCACTTTCTATTTAATTTCCAATATCAAGCAGTTGAAGTACTTGGATGGACCATTACAATTCTTTTATGTTAAAACTGGCAAAAGGAGTTCTCTTGTGGCCACTCTCTATGAAGTACTAATTCATCATTACTCTCTATCTCCAGGAGGGAGGGGGGGAGGGAGGAACAATGCATAGCTATGATGAAAGGTAGCACTGAAGTTAAGAGGAAATGTAATTACTGCAGAGAAAAATGGGGTCGTTAAACCAATAGAAAACACTACTTTGCCAACAACTAAAGATAAACTTATCACAAATAAAAATGACTGAATTCCATGCGCCATTAATGTTTCAATTTAGTGCCAGCATATTTTAAAAATATGTCCAATTTTTTGTTATTCAACTGTAATTATGATTTGTATTTTAAAGATTTTTACCTAATCATTTCAAGGTTATTATCTTTCTGGAGTTGATAGTAAATGTTTCTACATTACATAATGGCATCTCTTTGCTAGATATGTATTTCTTTTCTTAATTTTTTAGTACAGATTTATTTCATTTGTCTCATTATATCTAAGTTGGTAAACAAGAAGCCTAATGAAGCAGTAATATAGGTTATGATCAAGGAGCCTCAGACCATTAAGTCAAATTTCTTGTTTACACATGCTTTGCTTATTAGCTCCAATTTGTTATTCTGTCTTCCAATCATGAAATACGAAGTATAATACAACAAATACGTTTTAGAAATATGGCCATGATATGATGAATATATCACACAAATGTAAAGATATACGAGAAAAGATAGCATTGTCATAAAGCCATATAATATATCACAGGATACCAGTGCTTGAGCATCAACGGATGTATCTGAACGAAGCATGTCCATGACCTGGAGAGCACAGTCTTGAAGCTCACTGTCTGGGCGAAGATATTTCAAACACATAGCCTGCAGATAAAATTGAAAAGATGAAAACACCATTGAATCAAAGGAAATTAACATAGATACTTACTGGACCCAGTAAGTTTAACAAATTTTCAACATGAGGAATTGAATATTAATCATCTTCATTTCATTGTAAAGCACAGAAATGCAGTATTCAGTTCTACAAGAAGCATAAATGGACCCGTCCCACTCTTCGGAACCTTAAATGAATATTCATTACATAGAGAGGTTTAGAAACATAAAAATGGCATCGATATGTTGAATAAACAAATCTAAACAAGAAAATAATGAAAACTCGGTACATCAACTTTTTACAGGAAACTAAGAATTCTCGTGTATAGCAAAGTACAAATCTGAAGAAGAAAATAAGAGAACTCAGTAGATGAACTTCTTACAGGAAAATAAGAATTCACGTGTGCAGAGAAAAGTACAAAGATGGAAAAGGAGTACCCAGCAATTGAACAACGATAAATAATTACAACAATATTAATGCAAATGGCTCTTCCAACTACAGTGTATCAGCAGAAGCAGTCCCATAAAAGGCAATGGAAACCTTAAACCATAAAGAGAACAAGCACTCCTTCCAAACTAAACTATTGGGAAGCAACTGTTCTTCAAATGTTCAGCATCTCTTCATTGATACACCAAGTTATAGCACTGCTTCACATCACCAAAGTAACTTCCATCCTCATATTTTCTCAATCCCCATCTCTAAACTATGAGCATTGGACCAAACAGAAGCCCATAAAGGTGTTGACAACCTACTGCACTAATCCCTTAAACTAAAACAATATAAATAGAGACCATTGTGCATATAAGTTGAATAAAAATATTATTTTCGAGAGAAGGTGGTCGTCACACCAATAATATTGTCATTTTTGCTTACTCTGTGCACAAAAAACAAGACTCGTACCACTTGCTGGGCATGAAAAGATTTACAATTATGCTGCCTCACCTAAGCAGGCACAGATAAGCTTTCATGTTCGAACCCAACCAAGTGATCTTATTGTTGCACCAAGATATTTACAACAGAAAAGGGAAGAAGTCATCCCAATGACCAATTTCTTGTGCACTTATTCTTTTATTTCTGGTGTCCCAATTGTTAAAGAAAGGAGGAAATCACTGAAGAACAAGGAACCAATAAATGGACAAAGAGTTCAAGAAAAATCAATAACCAAACTTAACCATACTCAACAACGCGCCGAACACATTGGGTGTGCAGGTTATCACATGTTTTCATTCAAATCCCAAAGGCTCCTACCAAGAAGCCGATTCCTTTTTCTGGTGGGGCCAGGAAGCTATAAATTATGTTTAAACTTGTTACCCACCTGTAAAAAGCAAACCCACGATAAGGTAACGCCAATCCGCAGGTCCTTTGAGCGAAGCCCACTAGCTGCAAATATTACCATTTGTCAGGAGGGTAACTAAAATTAAAGGGGTAGAAAAAACTAAAAATATAACCTGATATCAAAATTAGCGATCTTGTGCAACATTAAAGTGGGAATCATACAAAGTTAATCTATACAACCAATCTCGCCTCAACAAAGACAAATCCCAAGCTTAAAACAAAAGGAAACTTGTAAAACAATCATACCAAGGTAATCCATATACCAATACAAAACGAAGTTTAAGTGAGGAAAATATCTTAAAAAATGTATCAGAATGCAGTTAGAGATAAAGAAAGGCCTAATGATTTTTACTAAGAAACTGCAGGATTTGACAACAAAGTTTACAAGTTATAATGATATGACAGAGTTGAATCAATTCTTTTGGATATTTGTCTTGGTTAGAAGGGGACGAACAGAAATCATCTTTCAGATGGGAAGTTAATCAATAGTGGGGGGTGGGCGTAAAAAAGTTCACCAAGATGTCATCAATTAAATGAAAGAAAGTAAAAGTAAAAATGAAACAAGAAAAGTTTAGCATTTGGCACTCCCCAGTCCCCACTTTTGTGATGAAAAAAAAAAAATATATTGTATCATAAATAAGTTGCAGAGTATAAAAGAGCACAAAAGGCCAGCTAAATTCATGTGATCGGACCAGTAATTTGAAATAGCAACTTAACAACATCCTAAAGGCCCAAGCACGCCACATAATATACCTTTTACAAATGGCAAAGCTAAGTGCCTCTGCAAACCCCCTTCAAGTTTCTTACGAGTAACATGACCTTTTCCCCTTGGATGCACCTAATGACAAGAATGCTAAACCATAAGGATGACACAAGAAATCACGTAGGAATCTGTACAAAAGGAACACATACATGTGCATCAGGATTCATTCCAAGAGCAAGCAACGCTCCCAATGTCTCGGCAAAAGCATCCCTCACAGATTTCACTGGATCCTCAAGGGCCTATAATAAACAGAATTTAAACTGCAATATTTAATTTCTAAGCGAAGGATAAGGAAATGAAGCATGAGTGGAGCATGAAACAAAAGTAAGAACCTTGACACAGTAAGATAAACAATTCTCAAGTTCCCCATTCCCTAAGCCTGGTCCTTCTACGTCTGCAAAGGCTTTCAGACATCTTGCAGCAGCTATTCTAACAGTAAAATATTTATCACCAACTCCTATCCGCGTAATGACACGGAATGCCTCCATATAAGCAGAAGAAGCAGCATTCCCACCAGAACCTTCCAAAGCATTGCGAAGCATGTGCAAAGCTTCTTCTCTCACAAAATCCTGAAGCAATGATGATTAATATGTAAACAAACCATAATTCAAAAACTCTGTGTTCAGAATCATTAGGAGATGAAAACATCTGCAACACAATTCCTCGACGATAAAAATCATAATAATGTGTCATCTACATCTTTTGCTGATAAAACTCTTGAATGGAACACATCACTGGCCATTGGACAGTGGCAGATTAACACAGAATATGCGATGCAAGTACGAAGGAAAGAAAGATATCTTGCTATAATAACCATATCAAAGCCTAAGTTTCTCTGAGGCAAGCATTGAAGTTAGTGCTTAATTGCACTATGTGGCCTTTGGAGAAGAAGAAATGGGAGACTTCATGCATCTAGTACAAACCCTATTTGGAAATTCAAGTGTACCTTGATGTTCCATTTAGAAATACTAAGTTTGGCTGAGTTTCTGAGTACTTCATATACTCCTGAGATTTAGACTTTCTGGTATTCTAGATTGTTCTTAGTCATCCTTTAGGAAACAAAGATCCAATATAGATCACTATAAATTTACATGCACCTGCACCCTTTCTTTCTTTTTTTTTTGAGACAACTCATATTAATTCTTCATAGTATCAATTGTCTATGAACTCACCCATGGCAAATGTATCCTTTTACTTCCTAAGAAGGAAAGAAGTCTCGTAGAGGTACTTGTAAGACATTAATTAAATATCCAGTTAAGTTTAGATTCAATAGTCCTAGGATTAGTAAAGACAACAGAAAAACTCATGGGTATTATGTATTAGTGAGGTAACTTTGAACATCTCGTGGATTGATAAGGAGTCGATTCAAATAATCTGGGATCAGTTACACATTTGAATCCAAATTGAAAAAGTTCACAAGATTCTAGATATGACAAGTGTATTATATATGCATGCAGATATTCAGAAGCTATACATTACCTCACGAATCATGGTCCCTGTGCAACTCAGGGCCTAAATAATATCATCACATCACATCACCTCACCTTACTTCACCCATAACTCACAATTTTTACACAAGGCCTGGGCAAGAAAACATGTTCCTCACAATTCACAGAACCTGAGTACAACCACCAACTTTGAGAGAGCTTATACCACTTTTGGATCTCTTCTACCTCGTTCTCATTCTTGTTTATTTTTTTAGACAAAATTCTTAAATGTCATCGATAATATTATACACAAGACAACATGTGAAGTTTGCGTCAGGAAATGAAAGGGCATCATGTCAAATGAAGCAGAAATCTACGGGAAATAAGAATAAAATTACCTCATTAAACTTTAGTAGCTTTGCAACAATACTAGTTGTTTCAAGTAATCCAGACATAATCCGTCTCCCAAAATAGCGATACAATTCTCCCAAGCATTGTGCAGCACCTACACGTAAAATTGCCAAAAAAAATTGAAATTTGAGTCAAATGTACTATAAATACATTTGTCCATCTAGGAATTCAAATACATGGACAAGAAAAGCCATTCTTTTTCTTCTCTGTTTAAGGCAGAAGGCCTCAATAAAGGAAGCAAAAGGCTGAGATTACCGACTACAAAACAAAGAATGTCAAGGGAAACTAGTATAAGAAGCTATGTGCAATCAGAGCTTAAATGATGCATTAGTTAAAAAAAAAAAAAAAAGGCATATACTTAATCAGCCAACTTCTAATTTCGAACTTCCATCTTGTGTCTTTTCACCCTTAAGAATCCCGGTGCGTCCTCGTGAATAGTCTTTGAATCAACTATTTGTCCGCCAAAAAAATAAATTAATTAATAAATCTATACCATCCAAGATGATCGTGAGAGGGGAGTGGGACAGCACCCCATGTTATTGTTACGCGATATCAAGATTAACGGACTCGAGAAAGAATTTAGCAATTCTCTCTTATTTTATTATATTGTAAATAGAAGACATTCTAGGAACATTATCACCTCGTGCTCCTGCATTCACACCACAATTTTGGCTTTGTTACAAAGTGATCTTTTCCAGCCTCTCATCCACATAAGTTCTACATAATCCATCCAAAAGCTCCATGTTTCTACTGCCAGTTGGAGGAGGGTGTCTTAACTCGTGGTTGCCTACAACAATTGTTTTAGCTCTATTCCTTCAACAAGAACCTTATTCTTATTCTCAATAAATCTAGAGTTAATCGTGTAAATCCTTTTTCACCAAAGGTCCAAGGAAATCAAAACTTTTGGAGGCACCACGATCCATATCAATTTTGGTCTACATCTTCGTATTCAGAACCATATTTTATGAAAAGTTACCTCAAATGAGGCCTGTGAGGGTATATCTATTAGAAATTTTAAATTGGAAATTTAGATATGGTAGAGACTTATAAGTTCTTGTGCAGAAACTATATGATGGTCATTTAACTATGTTCGATAAAAGATGGTGAAGTCGTGAAGATAGGGGGAAGAACGCAAAGTCTTCTTCCACTAAGGGAGGGACATACTTTTCCTCTCATTGTTGTTTGGAATAGTAATGAGGAACTCAAAATGGACCAATTCTCCTTGTGCCATAGAGTAAAACAAGCCAAAAGAAAGAGGTTGTAGGCATCCATATGCCAATAGATTTTCTTATAGATCTAAACATGTACTTTTTGAACCAGGCAAATTAATCTTTTCGACACACTCATAAGAAATTTTACATTAATATTAAAAGAAATCTCTTTCAAAAACCTCTCGCATGTTAATCCTGTTTCTGGAAATACACCTACATTTCCTTTGTTGTCAAATTAAAGAATGGATGTTGTTCACCTCTGCTCTTGGTTTCTCTCCTTTCCTCCCCATATTTTACCGACCAAAGTCATCCTTAGCTAAAGAGCCAAGGAGGTAGTGAATTGAGAAAGATTCTCGAGGGTTAGTTACAGGATGTAATTCTCTTAAGACCTATATAACAGCACAAGGCATATTTTAAGTTCCCCTTGAGATATAGAGAAAGGTTTGTTTAAGCCCCGTAATCTCAGTTTTTATAACCCATGCAAGGCCAGTACTGAAAAGTAGAAAATATAGAACGTCGTTACCTATCCCAAAAAGGTCGTATTAATGTCTCATAGGAATAAATTGAAAAGAACATACAAAATCATAATATTGAAAAAATATTTAGATAAAATTCTGTTGAACTCAAAACAGTCTAGAATTGGCATGTTTTTACAACTTGGGAAATTAATAAAAATCCAAGTATATAAGAAAGAGAATAAGCATGAACCAGCAACTCGCTGAGGCTCGCTCTTCTTGCCATCAGAGAGAAATCCCTGAAGGGTGCTAGCTCTGGAGTATATCGAAATTGCATCTCCCTTTAATATAATCTTCGCCATTGCCACTGATGCCAAATGCCGTACTGGCCTTCGAGCACCCAGCACCAGTAGAGAATAAAGTGTGTCCTCACATTTCCTTTGCCAAAGCAATATAGATTCCTAGAAATATCGCAATTCCACCAATAGAAAACCTCACTTTGAACCCATACAAAAGCAAAAAATGCAGAGAGCAATTTAAAACGGAACTTCTAGATAATTACCCCAATTTGGCGGAGATTTTTAGAAGATTTTTATAAAATGTAATTAAATATGTGGTTAAAAGGATTTGAGTCTCACAAAATTAATTTTGACTTTGACTTTGATAAAAATTCATATTATAATTTCTATCAAATAGGGGCTTAATATAATTTAAGGAACAGAAATCATATGGAAACTCGTCAACAGAGTAATCTTTCCAAAAACCAATTTTCCAGATTGTTGTTATCCTCTTCTTTTACTAATTAAAGCACTACCCAACAGCCAAGATTCATCAAAATTTCACATCAAATAGATAACGAGATTTTCCAAAACAAATGAGCAGTTTATTTTGTTCTCTTTCTTTTAGTAGTTTAATCTCCATGTAATTGCCAAGATTTCAGATTTCATCAAATATGATTTTTTTTTTTTTTTTTTACATTTGAAGAGTAAAATAGAATAACATCAATCCCTAAATGAATTCATCTTTATTTTACAAATTAAAGCACCTCGCAGCTGCCAATAATTCATTAAACCAAAATCTCGATTTTGAAACACTATTAATAGCTCCAAAGTGACTAAATGTAAAAGAATACGGATGACAAACATAATGAAAACGCTTGAACCCAATTACCCAGATTTCATCAAAAAAATTATACCTTGAAACTGAATCGCTTAGCATATTTCCTAGAATTCGACAAATGCAAAACATAAATATGCAAATATCAGAATGAAAGGAACAGTAACCTTGGGCTCCTCATCAATGGCGGAGACGAGATCGGATAAGAGGTCGAAGCAGAGAAGTGGGTCTGGTGGCTTGTGGGCTGCTGAAGCCACTATAGATTCCAGCTGCGCCACCAGCACGCCGAATCTGGACAAGGACACGTTGTCTCTCACGTAGTTCCTCGACATATTCAAGCGAGTTGGCCTGTGATCTGGGATGAAGAATTAACAAATGGAAAGGTGTTTCCGGGCAATGACAGTTTTGGTTGATGGATTTGATTCACTATGATCTTGCAGGGTGGTGGAGGAGAAGAGCTTTTTGGCAATTTTCACACTGAACTGCCCAGTGCCCACGATTTGATAGACTCGAACCTTGAGAGATAGTACCCATATTTCCTCGACCCAGAAATACCTATTTACGGGTTAAGAATCTTGTTCATCAACGGCCCATCTCTATTTTGTCACACAACTCCCTTATTTTTGTGAATTCTATCAATTTACGAAAAAAATTTCAACTAATTTTTCAGGTCGAAATAATACATGTCGTGTCAAAAACTCTTTTAATACGTTTAGTCACTCAAAATGAATGTAATGTCTTTCTATATTTAAAATGTTCACTAAGCAAAGCCTACAAAATGTTCGATTATATTGAATTTAGTGTGCACGTGAACGATGAAGATTAGAGTGATTGAACGTTGGACTAGAAAATTTCTATTAATTTGCTTAGTTTGAAAAATTTTGGGCACCTCTCAACTTATCAAATATTCTAGATGGCACATTCTTGTTCTTTGATAATGATGTTCTACTCCCTATTCAATGCACTTGCACATCCTAATTCTAGGATAATGGTGAAGTCTTTAATACTTATGATGATCTATATTTATGTTTTGTAAAAATTTATAAACAGTTTGATTTATAAATAGTAGGTGTGTGCATTTTACTATGACTGAACAACGAAATTGACAAATCGAATCGAAACCCTTTTTTTGAAATCGTTGGTTTGGATACACGTGGTTCCGTCAATGTTTTGGTTTTAAATCAATCCAAACTATTTTGAAGTGGTTTGGTTTAGGTTTTAATTTTTGCAAACCGTCAAATTGCTTACAAAAAAAAAAAATCAATTTTAAATTTAAATTTAAATTTTATTCAACCCAATTAAAACCAAATGCATCTCAATTAAAAGATACCTTCATATTAAACCCAGTCCAATTAAATTCAATACTCAACTTAACTAAATGCTCAATTACCCATCTCAACTTTAAAATTTAAATCCAATCATTAATCATTTAATATGTGCGTGGTACTTTCAATTAATTTTTAGGTTATTTCTCCCTCTTTCAAACTCTAACAATAAAGGTACGTGAATTTCTACTATTTATATTTTTATATATTGATTCTTTATTTTAATTCATGTCCATATACGGTGTTTTGTTTGTTAATTTTCTA
>CAIGRQ010081600.1:0-17000 GCA_903798375.1 Fraxinus sp. D2006-0159
ATGTTTTTCCTCACCTCCTTTATTTTGCCTCTCATTTAATGCAATATTACAATTGAATAACACAACCAAAAACAGACATTAATTGATGGTTATATGCATATCTGATCATTATCTCATACCTGTAGTTTTGTTTGAAGCATCACGGTACTCGGGCTCCTCCTCAGGCACTGAATGCAGACTCAAGTCATCCTTATCAACAGCCTTAGCTGAACCCTCATTGCCAATGCCGGCAGCATTACCAAAGTCTCCATATTTCTCATTTGGATACCTCACCACCACAATTAGGCACACACAATGCTGCACACAGTAATCACTCACACTCCCAAGCCTCCGTTTCGTGCTCCTCTTCGACGCCCCAAAGCCCCTGCTTCCCATGATCACCGCACTCAACCCGAGCCTCTCCACTTCCAAACACAGCCTCTCATTCATGTCGTGGCCCTTAACTATATGGATCTTTAACGGAATATTCGCCTCCACCAAAGGTTGTGCCATGTCATTCGCCTTAGTGGTAGTGAAATTATCTAAATCATCCTCGAGCTCCTGTTATAATTTCTCATCTGCCGCGTCGACAAAGACATTGGTTGAACCCTAATCGACGTCGTAAAGTACGGATGTAGGCTGGACATGGAGGAAGACAACAACATTGCCCAAACGAAGGTAGTTCTGAACAACCCACTTCACAGTGAAAGCGCTCTCATCACTGAGATCCACAACAATCGCAATCTTACGATGGGCCTCGGCGGTGGGCGTGCCAGAAGGGAAATGCGGGGAGGCAGGCTGGTGAAGGATCGTCGATGGTGATCGAACGGCTTCCAAGAATGGCATTCCGGTTCACACCAGATGCCGAAGCTGAGGAAGCCGGAACTTTCGATTGACCAATTTGCTTGTTCCGATTGAAGAGCCCGCCGACAGCACAGGAGGAGGAGGTGTATAGAAATCGAACTTTTTAATAAAATTAAAAGCCTGAGAAAAAGAGTTGGAAGGTTTAAAGAAAGACAGCGGCATGGGAGTCTTGGAGAAAAATGAAGATTGTGGGAGACGAGGGTTTGCGTTAATTTGGATTTTTTGTATTTAAAAAAATATAAAAGTTTTCGCAACGTTTAAAAAACATTGTGAAAAGTAGACATTTCGCAAAGTAGACCTTTCGTAACGTTTTCCGAACGTTGCGATAGACCCCATTTCGCAACGTTTGAGAAACATTCCGCAACACTCAATAAACGTTGCGAAAGGGGGTCTACTGCAACATTCACTTAGAGCTTGTTTGGTTTAGATTTTTTGGAGGAAGAATTGATTTTGAATAGTGATATGATGGGAAATGTGTGGTTGAAAAAGAAGAAAAAATTATTGATGTGATGTAAAATAATATTTTATTGAAGAATGTCTGATTGAAAAATGAGAATTGATTTACTGTAGAATTGAATAATTACAACCAAACAAGCTCTTACTAAAATATTGTCAAAGACCCTTTTAACAACATTTATCAACAAATGTTGCCTTTTGAGTGTTGCAAATGACTATNAAAATAATATTTTATTGAAGAATGTCTGATTGAAAAATGAGAATTGATTTACTGTAGAATTGAATAATTACAACCAAACAAGCTCTTACTAAAATATTGTCAAAGACCCTTTTAACAACATTTATCAACAAATGTTGCCTTTTGAGTGTTGCAAATGACTATTTTTGTTGTAGTGTTATTTATTTGAATTTTAACATCTAAAATAAAGTTTGCATATAAGGAAGAGTGTTATGAGTTCAGATTTATTGTTCAAAATTTGATGTTCTCAGGACCTTACTCTGATACAGTTTTGACACATCAATATTACTTCTTAGTAAATAGGAAGACGTCAAGGTTTTAATGTGTTGAAGTGTCAAAATTTTGTTGCCGTATCGAATTTACTAGAAAGTGATGTGTTATAGTATCAAAAATATATTGGGAGGAGGCCATCAAATGTGTTCAACTTTATGTTTTAAAGTCTAAACTCTACCCTTTCAATTTCGAGGAAGAGAAAATAAAATAAGTAAAATGAGCAGCCACTTGCTAGACACAAGCCTGGGACCATTTACTGCGCGCCGTGCATCCTAAAAGCGCGTTTTGGTTATCCCTCCACTCCTTCGATCCGATTTTTTGGACTTTTTATCAAATTTAAAACTAATATTCATAAATAAATAAACTTTCAGTTGAGTACAAATCGAAAAATATCCTACCCGGAATTTTTTTTTGACCTTTTTCTTTCACCGATCACTCGAGCCGAACTTAGATCGTGGATTTGCAACCCTTTATCCCGACCATTTTATAGCTCGTATATCGTCCACGGAAAAGGGGCATGATGGCTTGACCTTCTCTCCACCTTCATGCAGCGTAATTGACAGTCAAACTCAATGATGAAAATTAAAACACACACGAGGGCTGCACTCGTTACATAACTTAACTCCTTATGGCACAAACTGAGTGACAACCCCTCCAAAGTGCAACGGAGGTGTCAACCTGGCTAGGACATACATGGGCCTTCTTGATCGTCCTTTGACCCTGTCCCAGATATATGTATACCCTAGTTGGATATTCGACCAGAAATTTTTTATAAATTATAGCTTGCAAAATCCCCACTCCCTTCCAAATGGTTGGTGAGAAATTGTGATTCTTCTCGCAAATAGGTCAAAGAGAGGCAGAAGAATCCGTTTCATTTCACGAGAAAAGTTGGCCCTTTTCCTTTGTTTATATCAAACTATAGAAAAGGAACATCAAAATGCTGTTTAGGGTTTCAATGCGTCGACTACAAACTATAACAAGTAATGTTATTTTGGTCCATCATATATATAAACATTCTAGTTAAGATAATTGCATCGCTCTCGCATGTATAAAGAGAATCCTCTTTAATCAAAAACAGCCTCAAACATCGAACTAGAAGTTCATTGTGGGTCATTTTTACTTGTTACTATATATTTTTGTTTCTTATTTTATTGAATCTAAAATGATTACACATCTAGACATTCATGGTATGAAAAAAGAAATAAAAAAATCTCTATGATACGGAAACTTTGAAGAGGTTTTTGTTTCCGTTTTGAAGATTGAAACTCTTAGAAATTTCCTTCAGAAACTCTAAAAAAAAAATTTATTTTCTTTTTAATGATAAAAGTAGGAAATCGTGAGAAACTTATAAGGAATCTTTTAGGAAACGTTTGACCAAAATATTCGAAAATTTTGATTAAAAATTGTACATTATTGTAGACTTTTTGTGGGCTTCAACTAAAAATTACTGAAATACTTCAATTGCAAAGTTAATAATTCTCACCCATCAATAAAATTATCAAATTGTTAAGAGTTTAAAATAATATTATTACTTCTCGCCATCGAGACTCCAGGTATAACACACGTGACATCCCATGTGGAGCTTATTCAAGGAAGAAGCCCCATGAGAAAATGTCACCCCCAACATTTGACCAAAGTCAAAGACAAAATAGAGCTTACGACAAATCTAGCCAAAGTTCCCCATAGAAGCGCTACCCTCCGAAGCGGTTGTGGTTTGAAGGCTCAATACACTTGAAATGAAGTGACACACCTCCTTCAAAAATCCCATACGGATAAAATTCTAATTGATGTAACCTTTATAATAAGGTATATGTCAAATCATATCAGCATAGATTGTAAGGTGATTGCCCATTTTAAGGGCATTAAAGGTTAGTGAGGTTTAAATGATGCATAAAATACGACGTTTCGGCTAAGGAGATGAAGTCATGTGCTTTCTCATCTAACAAATATCATTTCATGTGTAACACTATAAATTCTCCCTCTTGTATCATTTGAAGCTAATACAATTGTATACAGTTAGAACTATACTTCATCTTTTCTTTTGCTCTATCACCATAGATTGTTGGAGTTGGATACTTTACTTGGATTTGTGTGTTTTTTATTGTTCTTTGTTATGTAACCCATTTAAATATGTATTCAGTGACTGAAGATTTTTGTTTCGTATTGTAAAGCTTCTCTTTAGCCCTAATCGAAATATTTTGTTGACCGGTGATCCATCCAAACGTGTTGAAATTAGCTTGTACGAACGCGAGTGGGTTCGGTATTTGTTGTTCATGTGTGCATAAAAAATGAGGTCAACAGATATTAAATAGCTTTTAAAAACTAAACACTTAATTTATTAAAATAAATTATAATATTGTACTGCATTTTGTGCTCTACTATTTCCAAAATAACATTTCTATCTATCTATCGTGTTTCATTTCTATTTCGTACCAAGGAAAAATTGTATTACATCTTTGGATAATGTGTTTTTTTTCCAATTTTGTATCTATCCCTAGTCTTTGATTTCTTTATGAAATGGACTCCGTGGAGAAAAAAGTAGGTCGAATTACAAAATGAATAGTGGATTAATAACATTAATCTCATTGATATTAGAGTAAAGTGGCATGTGGTGACTGGTTAGCTCAGAGGTTTTCACATGCCGTCTCTCATTTCCATGTTTATTGAGATTTTTAAGAGAATCAGTGGCAGAAGAAGACCACCTGATAGCTGTTCAGGAAGCACAAACAAAAACCCTATTTTATTAATTTATTTATTTTCAAAAAAGTGGAGGCTTGGGAATGGTGAATCTTTGAAGATAGAATAGCAGAAAATTTTCTTGTTTCTTTAACTTGTGCCTTTTTGGCAATACTAAACCTGTTTCCACCATTTTCTTGCACATTTTTACATTGTCCCTTTTTCCTTCTGATGAATTTACGCTAGAAATGCATTTCGATTAGGATCTGGTTTTTTCGATTCTACTATTTTTCATTTCAAAAGCCATTTTAGATTGAAAAGGCTCAAACTGCAATTCTATATTCTTGATCTTAGCTTTAGGTTTATCTTTTTGATTTCCCTTTTAGCCACCAAACTTTCTAGAAGTTTAATAATTTGCTTTTACAATTTGTCTAATGGGTACGTCAATAAACAATTATTGCTAGTGGCTTTGCATTTTCCTTTTTTTTTTCCAACAGTCCAGTCCTCCCCAAGAACCTAGTTTGTCTTTGAGATCAAATGGCCTATTTTCTGTTGTTTTTCCAGTGCTTAAAACCCTGGATTGCAGTGTTTTCGAGTTTTTCGGGCCAAGGAGTTTTATGGATTTCCATCACAACTTTTGTTTTGATCTGCTTGACGTCTCTTATTTTCACTTCCCGGAAACAAAAACCAGGCATGCTGGTGCAAGAAAAATCTTCAACCATTTCATCAGAATGTTCAACTGATGTTGTTGAAGTTGAATCAGTGGAAGCAGAAAATGATCCGATCATACAAATGAACAAAGAAAGTGATGACGAAGAGCCTGACGATCATGAAGAATATTTGGTTAGATCATCACAAGATCTATATTCAGAAAGTGACATTGCAAGTATGGATCGGTACTCAACTTCGAGTGAAGATTCTGATCAAGCAAATTACTCGAGACAGAAACAACCGGATTGCTCGGACGATTCTATGTCAGATGAAGAAGGTCTGATTGAAATAGCCATACCAAGTGGGCAATATCTTTCTCCAGAAAAAGATATGAAGAAGAAAAAGTTAACAGATTTTTCTCAAGAAGCCAAGTTTCAGAGTATTCCATTGGAATTCTTAGCAGAAATCAATGAAATGAATGAGGAAGATAACTTGATTGAGATTGACATTTACATGGGATCCATCAAGTGTTCAAAGTTTGCAATTTAAGCATAAAAAAATGTGAAATAAAAACAGCTAATAATGTATTATTTTTTTTCTTCAATATCAAGGTTTTTTTTTTATCCTTATGGGATTTATATTATGAAACTTATTTGTAATTTTCTCTCTACTTTTTGTCAATTACTAGACTTTGGATACCCATAAAAAGTGACTACACTATGGCCCCTCTTAATTAATGCTCATTACACTAATGAAACTTTGGGAGGGTGCCATGCCATGATTAACAAAAGGAATCCCACTCGCATCTTTTGTTTTTGTCCTCCTTTTTGCACCTACATTCAAGGATGTGTATTTGAATGTGATTTGATACCATTATTTATTTAGGTGTCAAAATGGGTATACTGACCAACCGAAGTACATGTAGATCAAGTGGCAAGCCTTAACTAGTCCCTCTAAAATATTGTTGGACAATCTTCCAAATTTGTGAATCGGATCGGCCCATATACCTAATATTGCACATGTGCCCAATTTGGCCATCATTTTTGTTAAAGTAATATTATTTAGTATCATCGGTGTTAAAAACACCAATTTTGGTGACACTAATATTATATTAAATGAGGTGTACAATTAAATGACTCACTTAATTGCATCTCTCATTGAACTTATCATATCACGTCACATAGACCGGTTTTGTAGCACCTTTAGTACTAGATAACATTATTATTATTTTTTTTATCATCATCTCATTTTCTTGAAAATTAACACAATTTATAATTAATTTATATAATTGGAAAAAAAATATTCTCATTGATACTTTTGCAAATCAAAATAGTACAAATTATTAATTAATCGAGCTATCTGTGTTGGTCCCAACCCAGCATGACTTGCTATAATTGACAGATCAACCTGTGAACCAGCCCGAAATGGAATAGGTTGGTTTCAATCTTAATAATCTAGGCCTATATGTGTGTGAACATGGACAAATCGAATACTAAGTGGGGAAAAAATCATATCTCGGGCCTTAAATTGAGGCCAAATTAATTTTAAGATAACAAGTTTACATTTCAAAACTCAAATGTTAATTAAATTCTATTAATTAAATTAAAATTATATATAAAATAATATCAATCTCTCTAGTTCAGGCCACAATCACCAGCAACCACTTGCCGCTCTCATCTCTTATGGTTACGAGTATCCACCTGTTGTCGATGTCCATTCTCACAGTCACCGGCATCCAAATAACTTTGCTGAAGGAAAGATAGAATCTACAGAAATCTTCGACAACTAAGCATCTTCTTCAGCGGTGAACTAATCATCGTTGAGAATCACTTGCTCAAATAGTAAAGAGTGGGAGAAACATAACGGCCATTGAATAACATCGACTGAGCATTACCAGCGACTGATCATCGTCTTCAACGACGACTAAGAAGAACTCATGTAATTTAAATCAATTTTTTTAAAACTGAAGATTGAAAAACATCCCTTGGTGTAATTACAGAGTACACACCGGATCAAATAATTTCAATTCTCACGTTTGGAACCGGGTTAATTGAATTTGTCACCAGTTCGGAGAAATCAATGGCATATGACCAGTTTTCTTGAATTTACATTGACATGTTGCCTATGATATTGTTCCAAGACTGTGACCAATTCTCTTGGATCTGTAATAGGTAAACATTGATTTGTTATCGATGAAGGTGACCTATAAACTAGAACCTGTAACTAATAATTAATATTGACATGTCAACTAACCAATGACCTGTGAATATCTGTAACATGTACAATATGACCTGTAACCTATGGATGGTGATATATGACCTATGAACTATAAGTGTGACCTATCAGCTATAACCTGTTATCCGTGAACATATTACCTATACAATATGACATATGACCAATTAATAATGGCCAATGAAATATGCGTGTGAACATATATGGCCTATATAATATGACGTGTGAATTGTGATCTATAACCATTGACCAATTAATATTAACCTATGAACATAAATCAGTGATCTGTGACCAATTCTATTTGATTTGTGACGTGTGAACATTGATATGTGATATATAACAAGTGTACAAAGACATGTGACATGTTATCAATTAACACCTCATAGGCCATTGTACACAGGTCACATGTCTTTGCATCAATATCATCAATTATGTATTTTATTGATCAGAAATTATTTATTGGTAAAAGATTAACCTAATTTGTTGTCACAAACTGTATTTATACAATCCTAACCCAACCCAACCCAATCCAAACCCAACACCACAACCACCAATAAAGCCTCTCGGCCAATGAAGTTGCCAGCAAGGCCTAAGCTGATGTAGAGAATCTGAGGAAGAAGCAGTCAGAAAAGTCTGTGAAGCTCACCTCTGCCTTAGCAGAAATTGAGAATTTGAAGGAGGTCCATCTATCCCAAAGCGAGGTAGCCTCTTTAATGAAACGAGTAGAGACTTCTAACACCCATCAGTTCTGAAGGGGCAGGTGGAGGAGTTGAACTCCAAAGTATATAGTTTGATTGAAGAGGTAGAAACTGCCAAGCAAGAGGCTCAGTCTGCTAGTAGTGATGCTAAGAAATGTTTCCTCGCCAACTTCCATTTGACGAAGACATACCAAAGTTTTGCTAAATATTGTTGGAGGTATGCCTATACTAATATAACGGAGTGGCTGGAGGTCAACATTCAAGGCATCAATACTTCGGAGTTAAGAGCAGATTTTCTTGAAGAGAAGGAGCCTGAACCTAAAACTTAGGCAGAGTGAAGCCAAGTAATTGAGCTCGAAGATAATGCGGCTGAAGAGGCAGCTGAAGAAGTGGCTCCCAATGCTATTGTTCCCTTTATGGCTCCCCCTCCCCCACCTGCTTAGAGATTAGGTTTTCTTTTGTTTCCTTTTTTGTACTTTCTCTATGTAAATGGCTTCGCCCAACCAAGTGTAAACATGATGTTAATGAATGAAGCTCTCTTTTTTAATAGTTGTGTTTTCTTTTTTGCACTTACTACTTCTACTTGAATACGTACTGACGTTTTCATTAACATGATTCAAAACGCTTGTACTTCAGCAATAATGTTAAACTTAAAGTAATAAGTGGCATCAAACTTTTGACAACATCAAATTTATGATAACATCGAACTTATACATATTGAACTCTGATAGTAGAATCAATCTTGCAATTTTGCATAAGTATTAGAAGATCATGTTCCTTAATAAGCTTTAGAACTTAAGAACATTGAACTTTAATAATTAGAATCAAACTCATAACTTTGCATAAGTGTTAGAAAGTCATGTTCCTTAATAAGTTTCATAACTTAAACACATCGAACTTCAATAGTTAAAATCAAACTCATAACTTTGCATAAGTGTTAGAAGGTCACGTACCCTTATAAGCCTCATAATTTAAGCATGTCGACATCTATAAACTGAGGCTCTTTAGCGATTCTAACTTTTGTTTAAAACTTTATTTGTAATTTGCACAAGTGTAGCAAGTTTGCTAGCCTTTTTTTTTCTTGAGCATGGGGTTGCGTGGTTAGCCCATATTGAGGCTTCCTAATCAACTTTTGTTGTTAAAGGCATGTGCTACACTTCGTAAGTGAAAATGTGGTCATTTTATAGATCTGTCCCTTGTCGAAGCGCCCACATATCTTTTAATAGGGACAGGTCGTCTACGAAGGGACTTCCCCTTTGAGCTTTCTTGATAGGAGGCAATTTTTATTTTTAATTATCTTGTGAAAATTTTATTTTATTTTATTTAATTCTTTGTATCGTGAACTTTGTTTCCTAAGCATGGAGATGATTGGTTTGCCCATGCTAAAGCTTCCTTAACAACTTTTGTTGCTAAGGGCATGTGTACCACTTTGTGAGTTGGAAGTGGTCCCTTTGGAATCCATCTCTTCGTTGAGGTGCTCACGCTCCTTTGCATACGGACGGTTTGTTAATGCATAGGCTTCCCCCAGGGCTTTTGTCTTTTGAGAGGGATTTTCAATTTATACACACTTTGATAAAAGTCAATTTTATTGAATCATGAACTGTACAAGATGTTTACATCATTACTGATAATATTTGCATATATGTTCTACATTCCATGGATGAGACTGTGTCTTTCCATCTATATTTTCAATTTTGTAGGTTCTTGGCCGAACCTCTTCCTTGATGCGATAAGGGTCTTCCCAGTTTGGGCAAAGGGTCCCGCCCCATGCTCTTTGGAGAACAGAATCACCCTTTGTAGTACTAACCCATTCAGATAAAATGACTTCTTTTTCACTTTTGCATTGTAGTATCTAGTCATTTTCCATTGATAAATCGTCAATTTTGCCTGGGAGTTATCCATTCTTTCTTCATGGAGGTCAAGCTCACATCTCCTTATCTTATCATTAGATAGCTCATTGAAGTGAATTCAACGAGGATATGGTAGCCTATTTCAACTGGGTTCATAGCCTCAGTCCCGTAGGCCAGAGAGAAAGGGGTCTCCCCTGCAACAGTTCTGCTTATAGTTTTGATGGCCCAAAGGACTTAGAGGTAGCTCATCGATCCAAGCCCCTTTAGAAGCATACAACTTCTTTTTAATATGTACTTGATTGTTTTGTTGAAGGCCTCTACCTGCCCATTTTCTTGGGGATGATGTGGGGAGGGAAAATGTTTTTTAATACCCAACTCCTCACATAAATTCCTGACCTTCTTGTTGTCAAACTATCGACCATTGTCTAAGACAATTGAATGGGGGATTTCGAACCTACAAATTTTTCCAAAGGAACTTGGAAGTGTTGGTTTCAGTGATCTTGGCTAATGGCTCGGCCTCTACTCATTTGGTGAAATAATCAATGGGGATAATTGCGAAGCTTAAATTTCCTTTCCCTTTGGAAAGAGGTCCTATAAGGTTGATTCTCCTTCTAGCAAATGGCTAGGGGCTGGATACAACATTTAGCTGTTGAGAGGGTTACCTCTGAATAGTTGCAAAGAGTTGGCATATATCACATTTTCTGACAAACTGTTGTGCGTCCTTTTCAAGGTGGGCCAATAATATCCTTGCCTTAATACACTCTGAGCCAAGAACCATCCTCTCATGTGGATTCCACATACCCATTGATGAATTTCTCAGAGCATATAATTAACGTGTTCTCCTCCAATGCATCGGAGCAATGGTAGTAAGAACCTACATTTGTATAGCACATCTTCCTAATAGATGAAGTAAGTTACTCATGATCTTCTGAGCTTCTAGGCCTCATCTTTTTCAGATGGTAGTATTTGGGCCTTGAGAAATGATATAATTGGTTTCATCCATAAGGCAGTATCTTCGACCCATGTTATCACTTCGCCAGTGGTGGTGGAGGGTCTGGTGAGATGCTCTATGGGCACCACCATAAGTAATTCAGAATCTTTACTGTTTGCTAATTTGGATTGGGCATCACATGAACATTTTCTATGTGTGGGACTAGTACTAGATCGAATCTTTCAAAAGAGGGGATGAATTCCATAACCAATTTCAAGTACGCAGTCATGTACTTATCTTTAGCTGAAAAATTACCATGGACCTAACTCACTACCAGTTGGAAATTGCTACTGATAATGAGCCTCTTTGTCTGCATTATTTGGCTAATCTAAGGCTGACGAGGAGAGCTTCGTATTTCGCTGCATTATTGGTGGCTGTGAAATCGAACCATAGCACATGTAAGCTTATGTCCTTCCGGACCGACAAGGATGACTCCAGCTCCTGAACCCAGAGTCTCCTGACGATCTATCCACGAAAAGGCTCCATATAGGATGTTCGGCAGGTTCCATCTCTTCCTCCATTTCTGGAACAGATTGAATTTAGCCACAAAATCTACAAGGGTCGCAGCGTTTGGTTTAAAAATGATGTCAAATTTACTAAGTTCCACAGCCCACTTTAGTAGCCTTCCCGAGGCATCGGGCTTTTGTAGCACTTGCTTGAAGGAAAAAATTGTCAACGCATAAATAATGTGAGCCTGGAAATATGGTCTCAACTTCGAGAGGCTATCACAAAAAAGAGGGTGGCTAGCTTTTACATGTCTAGATAGTGAGCCTCGCTGCCAAAAGTGCTTTGCTTACAGAGTAAACGGGCAACTGGTGATCATTCGCATCTCTTATTAAAATCGCACTGATAGCATCAATGGTTACTGCCAAATATAACTGCAATGGCTCATTAGCCCTAGGTTTGGAAAGGATAAGAGCCTGTCCCAAGTGCTTCTTCAACTCTTGGAGGGCTTCCTCACATTACTCTGTCCATTGGAACTTATTTCCACCTTTGAGAATTTTGAAGAATGGTAGCCACTTGTCTGTTGCCTTAGAGACGAAGCAGTTTAAGTTAGCTATTTGTCCTGTAAGGCTTTGCACCTCCTTTGGTTTTTTAGGTGACCTCATATCAATTAAAGTTTGACCTTTTTAGGATTAGCTCTGATGCCTCTTTAGTTGACGATGTAGCCCAAAAACATTCTAGAAGTGACTCTCAAGGTACATTTTAAATTATTGAGCTTCATCCGGTACCTCCTCAAAAATTTGAAATGTTTCATTAAGGTTCTTAACATGATCTCTTACTTTTAAACTTTTCACCACCATGTCGTCCACATAAACCTCCATGACTTTTTCCAATAAGGTCGGCGATCATTTTGTTGACAAGTCTTTGGTAGGCGGCCCTAGCATTTTTAGCCCAAAAGGCATGACCTTGTGGCAATAGAGACATTTGTCTATGACGAAGGAAGTGTGTTCTTCATCTACTGGGAGCATTGGGATCTGGTTTTATCCAGAATATACATCCATGAAGCTAAGAAGTTCATGTCTGGCGATCGAATCCATAAGTTGGTCTATCCTGGGAAGTGGAAAGTTGTCCTTAAGACAAGCTTGGTTCAAGTTAGAAAAATTCATTTAGGATACACTGACTCCTGGATGAATCCATTGTCGATCACCTTCTTAACTTTATCTTTGAGAGCTTTATATCTCTCTAGATTAAGAGCTCTTTTTTTTACCTGTGTGTTGTGGACTTTGGGTCAATATTCAAATGAAGTCAACTAATCTTCGAGTTAATACAAACTATGTCTCAATGCTTCCAAGCGAAGAGATCGAGATTTTTCAGTAAGAAGCTTTTCAGCTCCTTCTTAGCTTCTATGGACAGGTTTCTTCCAACCTGCAAATGTTTGGATAGGTCCTGTAGTTTTACTAATAATTCATCAAGTTCCTCCATAGGTACTATTTGAGGCTCGCAATCAATGATGCGAGGGTCCAGCTCTTCCAAACTAACTACTTCTTTAGTAGCTCTTCCTCCTTCAGAGGTGGTATGTTTTTTACAAACAACATCTTCTCCATATGTATATATGATTCCAAGGATGGCCACTTCTTCAAAAGCATCCATCATTTCGACATCTTCCCATCATTCAGGGTTTCTCCTTTGTTCAGTGATGTTGTCCATTTCAATGTCTGTAACGATTACGTTAACGCTTCTTGGTTTGGCTTTCCTTAGGAAGTTCGAGTAACTTTCCCTTGCACTTCTTTGATTGCCTCGAATCGTTGCAATTCCACTCTCGATTGGGAACTTCATGCATAAATGATGAATAGAAGTGACAACCTAGAGTTCCTTCAAGGTTGGCCTCCCCAATACTCCGTGATAAGGAAAGCGATTATCTGCCACCAAAAACTCCATGAAGTGGTGAGCAGTCAAGGGTGCAATCCCCATCTCTATTGCTAGAGTGATCTTAGCTTTTGGGATGATGCTATCTCCCGTGAAATCATACAAGGGAAAACTTATTGGGGTCAGCTCATGGTCATTTTTCTCTTGTCATAAGTGGTTCCAAAGATGATGTTGACAGAGCTTCCATTATCCACTAACGTTCTTTTCAGGTCATTGTGTGCTATGATGCCTTTACCACTGGGTATCATAGTATAGATAATGCATACCTTCTGCATCTTCTTGAGTAAAGGTGATTGGTGGAATTGCTCTTTCAGTAGAGGCTCACTTAACTATGAAGCTCATCATATGAAGTTTATTTGCTTCCCTGGCATAGTTTCTTTGTGAGTTCCTAGACTCTCTCCCAACATACATGCCTCTAAAGATCGTATCAATTTTCCTTATAGGCTCTTGGCCATCATTTCCTGGAGGGCTTCGTCTTTGTCTTCGACCGTCTCTAGGTTTCTTAGCATTTTTTTCCCTTATTCTAGGAGCCTCATTTCTATTAGGACGCCCTAGCTCAACATTCTCAGGCTGTTGAGTCTACCTAGGATGAGCGTCCCTTCGGGAAAGCTTGCCTCTTCCCTGATTGGTGCTCTGGAGTGTTTCGCGATGTCCCAACAATCTCCTATATGGTGGTTATAGGAATAATGATAAGTATAATAAATGGGTGCTTCGTCCATATTTCTAGGTTCAGCATCTCGTCCTCTACCCCTTTATCTTTGAGAGTACCTCTGATAAGGTTGGCACTGATGCATTTTAGTACCAGGGTTCACCTCTTCGTAAGCCAAAGTGGGTACTGCATTGAGCATTGCTGCTGCTAATGCTTGTCCATGATTGAAAGGGTATGGTGATCCATCAAATGGGAGGTAGGACATTTTTTCCTTTGCATTTGAGGAGGATAGGTCCTTGGCTGGCCCTATTCCTATGATCTCTCAATTCTTCATTGAGGATTTCGCTCCTTATCATTTCAATAAGATATCATAGGTGGTGGGAACCTTGTTTTGCACATCCCTCCAAAAGAGAGAGTACATGTTCAAACTTTCCCTTAGGGCAGTTAGAGCTTCCTTATATGTTACTTGCACACAGTATGTCATCTCATCAGTGAAGTGAAACAAAAATCTTTTTAGAGACTCGTTCGACTATTATCGCATGTCTTGCAGGCGTTGAATTGGTCTTTTGCTTTCTTTACTGGTGGCGAAGCATTTTAGAAACGTCCATTTGAAGTCCTGCCAGCTCCAGATGCTTCCTTCTGGCAACCTGGTGTACCAGATTTCAGCCACTCCACTTAGGGTCAAATGGAAGGTTCTACACTTCATGGCTAGGGTGGCTCCATTTAGATTCATGTGGGTTTTGAAGCTGTTGAGATGTTTTGCGGGGTCGTCTCTCCCATCATATTTAGGAATTTTGGAGAGTGTGAAGTAGTTCAGCATGGGGGCATTCCTAATGGCTTGCGAAAACGGTGAATGCTCATCGTCATCATTAAGGTTGTAGGACCTTTGTGGTTCACCAGAATCTTCATCCTCCCTATATTGGGTTTGTGGAGGTGGATCTAAAGGTCCTACTTCGCTTCTGGTCTGGTCTCTCCTCTCATGCCTATTTCTAGGAAGAGGTATCTGAGGCTCCTTATGATAAACTGGTTCTTCTGTCTCTCAAACTGAAGAGGCTCATGTTGCCTATTTCCAGGTACAGGAGGAAGTTGAACCTACCCATTTCTAGGCAAACCCGGGCTCAGCCTATTGAAGATACTTATTGAACTTTTAGGCAGGTCTTCTGGCTCATAGTTTGGAGAAAAGTTAAATGGAGCCTCACAGGGTCGTTCCGAAGCGTAATTGGTAAAAGTATCGATCTCAACTTCCCTTTCCTATGAACTACCATCCTGGTGTGGTGATATCCAACCATTTAGCTTTGAGCTTCTTCTTCTTCATGGTAGTACCCTCGGGGGTCATGGAATGCATCTCCTGGGATTGTGTATAGAGGAACCCGGTATCTTCCTCGGCCCTATATGCTCATCAGTAGCTTATGCATTGCCATGTTCTGCTGAGTTATGTTTCTCATACTAGCAGCCATTGTGGCCTCCTCTCTAGTGGTCTAATTGTGATCCTACCTAAATAAAGATATCAATGGAACATGTGAAAGGATAGAAGATAATAGAAATTGTATGATTAAGATATTTACATACCAAGAGTATGTAATGTAAGGTGAAAATACTCACAAAAAGTATTTGTAGATATTTCTTTATCATTTTATATCTAAGATTTAAGAATCTTGTCATCGAATCCTTTCTTAGTTACAAAGAGAACCTATTTATAGTGCTTTGGCCGACGTGATGTCTGTTAGATTAAAACTACGTGACCTCATCTCTTTAGGCTTTACATTACTGTCTATTCATATAATATATACATTAATAAGGGGTCAGCCGCCAAATACAATAGGCTGACACACTAACATTATTTATTACAAGTGTTACATCAATCACTTCTATAAAAATCTTCAAAATATGTTGTAAAAGACAGCATCGACTTCATGAGCCTCGAATGAATTAAGAGCTTCGGAGGGTTTGTTTTCTTTATTTCTTTAGGCAGTGTTACAATCCAATTTATAATACTTCGTTCGGGGAGCATGCTTTGGTACGAGTTTCGGTAGTTTGCATAATTTGTTTATATTTGCACAGCAATTGGATCAATTAAATATGTACCCATTATCGTTTGAGTGTGAATTTGATCTTTCCCATGTAAATTTGTGGATTGAACAATGTAGGAACCATCAATTGAATGGGAGCTTATTGCATTTGTTTGCTTGCGATCTAGGTGCAAAATCCCAGAACTTGTATTGTTGTCAGCATGCCTTCAATTGTTGCCGGCATGCCTTGCTCTATTGGATGTTGGAAAGGTCCGATTATTCTGCATGGGTCGCAAGCTCTGAAACCTGCTCGACTTCCCTATTCATTGGGTCTTCGTCTTTCCCTTTCCTCGCTGCTTGCAAACAGACCCCAAAGTGGTGTCTGCCCTCTGTCTATTCCGCCACCTCTTCATCGTCATTGGAGAGTGGAGACCTGGATATGTAGATTCACGAGATTATTAGAGAGAGATAATTAATTTTATTAGTGATTGATTATTGATAATATATTTATTAATAAATGTTAAATAAATAATTATAACCCAATTTATGAAAGATTAAGGGGGTGTATTCAATTGGAACTTTTGAAAATTTTGAAGGACTTTTTTTAAGTGATGACTTATATGGATTTCATGGATTTTTTTAGAGATTTGTATGGAATTAGTGCAAGTCTTTTGTAAATTTTTATAAACTTTCGTTTTAAGATTTTTAGAGACCTTTGTAAAATTCAAAATACTTTTGAAAACTTTCATTTGAGATAGAATTTATGTGGATCTAGTGCAATATTATGAAATTATCATATACGAGGTGATGCTTCTCACCATGCCCCATTCTTCTTCTTTTTCCCTCATACAATAAACTTTTTTTTTAAAAAAGAATAAAAATTTAATACCTTGATTAAATAAATAATAAATATTATATATATAAAAAATAAATTTAATATTCAGCATTATTAATATAATATACCTTTAAAAATAAATAAATAATATATATTTAAATTTAATTATAAATTAGTCTATATAAAATTTTATAATTTAATTAAAAATAAATATTTTTCTGAAAAAAAA
>CAIGRQ010081618.1:2388-17943 GCA_903798375.1 Fraxinus sp. D2006-0159
AAAAAAAAAAAAAAAAAAAAAACTAATCACTATTATAAGATTCATTTTTCAACGAAAAATGGGACTCAAACAATAGCCACAGCCACGGGAGGCCAACCAACAATTCAGAATTCACATGATTTACGGAATTAAAATTTTTTATTTGACTCTTGCTAAGAAAGTCCTTTTATTTCTACGCTCAAGGCCTGTAAAACAGGTGTCACATGTGCATAGGCCATCTAGAATTTTACACGCCAAAAAGGTTGAATTGTAGGTAAATTGGGGTAGGGGCACCCATTGATTGGTCAATTCCTCGTACTTTGTCACCGTTTTCATTTGTCCACTAGTTTATATACTTAAAAAATAAAAATCCTATAGATCGCTATTATGTTCACCTGCCAGGCCACCCTTGTCATTATGGCTCATCTGGCTGAGCTAACCTTAACATTTTTAAATTTATGTAACACTTATGAACAAAATTGATCACGTCCACATTGCGAGTAGGAAATATTTTGTCCACTGATGAAGTGAAAAAATATGATCTTGTCACCTCATCGATGTTTTAAACCCCATCGATGAGGTAACAAGACCTCATCTTTTCAACTTATTGATGGGCAAATATCTCTCCACTATGAACAGGAGACGAGTCTTGCAATTACGAATTGTTTTAAATTTGATGTAACATGGAGGAGTAATTCTATTTATCATGATTATGGAATATCGATAATGTGACATCTCACATTTTTCTCTCTCCCTCTCCCATAAAAACTAAACATTCAAATTTCATTATTTTATATACACCGTTACATTATCGTTATTCCATCATCGTACTGATAAATAACATTTTTCAACATGAAGTATTAATATATATTAATTCAATTTGAAATCAACTTTAATTAAGTCCACGATCTACACGTTAGTTTGAGGCTAAGTTTAATGAAAAGAAGAAGATCTTTTAAAAAACCCACTATGATTTCACTGTGTGCAGTGGGCAACAGTCTGCCACACCCTATTGTAAATTAGAAACACAAGATACGCGTGGCTAAATTCAATTCCGGCTTTTGTGCGGCTCAATCAATTCCGCTTTTTCATGATATACATAGGAAAATCCATGTGAGAAAATTGTATTGTTTTAAGTTCAAAAATGGTACTCTTAACAACATCAAAATCTGTTAGGGTTTAACAACGAAATTGTTGAATCCCAAAATCGAATTGATATGGCTTTTTTGAAACCGCTAATCCGTCAACGTTTTAATTTTAATTCAAATTAAACTGCTTCGAAATGGTTTAGTTTAGATTTCAAACTTACAAAATCATTTAAAATTGTCAAACCACTTACAAAAATAAACTTGAAAAAAAATTAATTCAATTTTATACTAAACACATTTCAATTAAAAAAGACGCATCCATATCATACCCAGTCCAATTGAACCCAATATTAACTTAGTTTAACTTAATGCCTAATTCGACAATTGCTCATCTCAACTTTAAACCCAAGGCCTAAAACGTTAAATATACAGTACTTGTAAGAATTTTTCATGTTATGTGTACATAATATGATACATAGGGGTTCACATAATAGTCACGTGACTGGCCCCTATTGGAAGACCACGTGGTCCTCCTATAGGGGCTGGCCACGTGGTCATTAGGTCAAACTTTATGGACAATGCTATGTACAAATAACATTATCCAATAATTTTATAAGTTATTTTTCCTTCTCTTAAATTCTAACAACAAAGGTACGTGAATCTCTATTCTCTATATGTTTATATATTGAATTTCATATTTGGATTCATGTTCATGTTCATGTTCTTGGTTTTTATGATGTTGTTGCGTGAAAAGAAGGTTGAAGTGGTGAGTATCACTAAGAATTGATTCATAGTAACAAGAAAAATATAGTGATTCGTCAATATTTAGATAATATAGAAATATTAGATGATTCAAAGAAAGTTGTAAAATGTATTTTCGTATTTGATATTTCTACCCATTTTCTTTTGTTATTTATTTTAGGGTAATTAACACAAAACGTTCATACCTTTCATTGTTATTATAGAAAACATTCATACCTTTCATTTTTATTTTTTATTTTTGGCATTTTACCTTTATTTCCACATTTTATTGCGCAAAATGTCATTTTCACATGTTTTCTTAATTAAAAATTATGAAATGACTAATATACATATCTCTTTAAATAAAACAAAAAGAAAAAAAACTAATTGCAAACATAGTCCCAAATTTTTTCAAAAGCGCAAATAAGTTATAAATAAATTATTAGAAAGGTAATTAGTACATAATGTCCATATCTTTCAAAAAGTTATATTCATTATTTTACAACTTTTTATTGAGAAATTGGATAAAAATGGATAGAAATGATGATTTGCGAAATCAAATATGTATTTGAGGGTGAAAATGTAAAAAAATGAAAGGTACGAACTTTTTCGCAATAATGGTAAAAAATAGGACATTATGTACTAATTACTCTTTTAATAATTTATTTGTAACTTATTTTTGCTTTTTAAAAAAATTTGGGATTGTGCTTGCAATTAATTTTTCTTTTTCTTTTTGTTTTATTTAAATATAGGGGTATGTTCATCATTTGATAATTTCTAATTGAGAAAATAGATGAAAATGACATTTTGCGCAATGAAAAGTGAAAATAAGGATGAAAATATAAAAAATAAACGATATAAACGTTTTCCACAATAACAATGAAAGGTGTGGATGTTATGTGCTAATTTTCTTTTTTTTAAAATACCATAATTAATACATTTGCTATATTCTTATATTTATGTAAAGAATGAATCATATGTTACAAGTAGAGATCTTGCAATTGATATCGACTCAGGTGCTGAACTAAATTGTTGCTATTATTCTGATGCATTGTAATGATTAGAAGCATACAATTTTTATTTACAATATTTGTAATTATACTAATGTTTATATTTTATCGAGATAATTTAGACTGATAGTAATGATTTAACTTATTTGATATATGTTATTGTTTTGTTTGCTAAATAGTGGTTTTAAATTGAACAAAATTGAAAAAGTGATTTAATTTTATTTGAAAAAATTTCAAACCACTGTTTGATTTGAGACTTTGTCACAAACCGTCCAAATCGCAAATGTTCCCCCAATCATATATACTCCCTCCTTCCCAATTATATAGGCTGAGTTTCCTTTTCCTCTTGTCCCAAATATATATGCCGATTTTCTAATATATAATGTTTTGTTGTGTTCCTTTACCAATATACACTCATTAAATTTTCTCCACTTAATGTGTCAATTTCTTGAAATCATTCAAATACACACATTTCCCACTTTTTGAACCCACCTTTTGAAAACATGGAACAACTCTCATTTCTTCTTCTTATTCAAATTTTTTATTAATTCAAACACACAATAACAATGAAAGGTGGGGATGTTATGTGCTAATTTTCCTTTTTTTAAAATACCATAATTAATACATTTGCTATATTCTTATATTTATGTAAAGAATGAATCATATGTTACAAGTAGAGATGTTGCAATTGATATCGACTCAGGTGCTGAACTAAATTGTTGCTATTATTCTGATGCATTGTAATGATTAGAAGCGTACAATTTTTATTTACAATATTTGTAATTATACTAATGTTTATATTTTATCGAGATAATTTAGACTGATAGTAATGATTTAACTTACTTGATATATGTTATTATTTTGTTTGCTAAATAGTGGTTTTAAATTGAACAAAATTGAAAAAGTGATTTAATTTTATTTGAAAAAATTTCAAACCACTGTTTGATTTGAGACTTTGTCACAAACCGTCCAAATCGCAAATAATGTTCCCCCAATCATATATACTCTCTCCTTCCCAATTATATAGGCTGAGTTTCATTTTTCTCTTGTCCCAAATATATATGCCGATTTCCTAATATAGAATGTTTTGTTGTGTTCCTTTACCAATATACACTCATTAAATTTTCTCCACTTAATGTGTCAATTTCTTGAAATCATTCAAATACACACATTTCCCACTTTTTGAAAACATGGAACAACTCTCATTTCTTCTTCTCATTCAAATTTTTTATTAATTCAAACAATAATTTAGTTTTACATATTGAAAATTAAATAGAGGTAAATTAGGAAAAATTTTGGCAAAAATTAATTTTTCAATGACATTAAAGAAGTTTTCTTAATCCGTGTGAAAAACGAAACAAGCCTATATAATTAGGACGGATGTAGTATGACATAAAAATATTACTAAACATAAATTAAACTACCAACTACACTCAACAAAAAAATAAAAAATAAAAAATTAGACAACAAAGAAAAAAATACTAATTAAATTTTAGGGAAAATTGCAACTACAGTACAAAACCTTTCATTTTTATTTTTTTTGCAGACTTTGCCAAAACCTTTGTTTTGTGCCATCCAAGGTACCAGACATTTCAAAATGTCGTAACTGGAATCCAAGTGAATGAAAACTGTTAGTTGACCAAAAATCAAAAGTTTGACCAAATGTTGACTAATTTTAACAGGGTAAAATGTAATTTTATATTTTACATATAAATTAATTTAAATAAAAGAATTAATTAAACAAAACAAAAAAGAATATTGTTCACCTTCCTCCCCCCCAACACCCCACCCCGCCCCAAACCCAAAAATCAAAAGCCACCCCTTCGTCGTTCCCCGTTCCCTCGCCACACACCCACCTGGCGAGGAAGGCCTAAGGTGGTGGCTCCTGATAGTGATATAGTTGTTGTCTTGCCATTTCAATTTCACCCTCACTTTCATCCTCTTCTTCTACCTCATCTTCCTCATCAACACTCCAAAACCCTCTTCCAATCGGACGTTTTCTCACCAACGTAGAGCTTGAAAAGCTCGAAAATCCAGAGAAATTCACCTACCACCATGAATTGCAATCCGGGTTGCTTTTAGTGTGTGTTATGCGTGAAGAAGAATGAACATGACAGTGACTCTATTGGCGAAATCATTTGCGAAATCGATATGAAATTTACCTTTTTGCCATGTTAAAATTAGTCAACATTTGGTCAAACTTTTGATTTTTGGTCAACTAACGGTCAAACTAACAATTTTCATCCACTCGGACTCCAGCTGCGACATTTTGAAAGATTTGGTACCTGGGTGGTACAAAACAAAGGTTTGGACAAAGTCTGCAAAAAAGTGAAAGGTTTGGTATCGCTGCTACAATTTTTCCTAAATTTTGTAGATTAAAAGACTAAATTTAAATAGATGAGACACTACTCGGCAAAGATTAAGCATGTTTTTCATTCCACAAATTTAATCAAACTTTATTTTTCTTGCCTTTCAAGATTCAAGAAAAACATAAACGTGAATGAGAATATGAAAATTAAATTGTCTTGCTCATTTGGGTATGACAGTTGGCTTGTATTTTGTTTTAATTTTTATTAATTTTCAGAAAAATATTATTAAAACAGTAAAAAAAAAAAGAAATATTAAAATTAAAATCGAGCAGTCGGCAAGATTGACTAATATCAAAAACCAGCAGAAGCATGTGATGATGAGGGGAGTGGAAAAGTATATCGCCGTCTAGCCACCCTACTAAATATCTTTCCGCATAGCTGACCATCTCCACTCCACCAATTAAATAATTGATTAAACAAAAACGTGCTCGATGTGTGTGCTTGTGTGATCCCGGCCGAATATACTCATGGGGAAGAGGGTTCCTTACATTTGTGCACAAATATCTAGTATTTTGACCTCAAATTTCACGTGAGTGACGGGCGATTACATCCTTATACTTGCACCCTGTTTTAGCGACGTTATTCTCTCAGCGATGGGGCCCTGTTTGCAATGACGCATCCAAGATTTTGAGTCAGCAGTAGCGATCGTAGATCGTCGATTATTGTCAACAATAAAATATTAAGAGTCCCATTTAATGCCTACGGACCCGAGATTTTGAGTCAGCACGGGCGATCGTAGATCGTCGACAATTGTCAACAATAAGATATTAAGAGTCCCGTTTGATGTTTTTTTTTTTTACAAAAAATGCATTTTGGAATAGTGATTTAATGATAATATGTGGTTAAAAATAAGGAAAAGTTTTAAATTTTAATGATACATTATTTTATTGAAAAATGTGCGTTTGAAAGAAGAAAGAAAAATATATTTTGAAAAAAAAAAGAATTAAATAAGGTCTAAAATTTAAATATAATAATTATTTTGTTCAAACTGAACATATATAATTTTGTTGTAAAAATTATAAATATTCACAAAATGATATTGATGTCAAGTTTAGTATAATTCAAAGGAAGATCACGGGTTCAAATTTTTAGAATTGTATTAAACCCGCTAAAATGTAACATATATTATTCTTGTAATATTAATATCAAATTCAATGAGTGCCACAATGGTCAAATCCTCAATATTCAAAATTGTGGTCACGATTTCGATTCTCCCCTCATCCCATTTAATTTTGGTATAAATTAAAGAATTTAAATCCTTCACAAAAAAAGTGGTGGAAATGAATTCGAAACCAGGAGTCTATGTGTAAATAGGAGCTCCAACCAGCCGAGCTACAAAGAATGTTGGAAAATAAAACAAATTTACCAGGTATATAATCTAAAACTTTTATTAGAAGTAAAAAAAAAAAAAATCTTTTCAGTGAATCCAGCACGCGCAACCGTCGGAGCTCGCCGGGTATTAGGTCCGTCACTGCCTATTTGAACCAAATTATTGTAGAATTAGAATGAAAAATACAACCGTTATTGAGGCCCACACAAGATATAAAGAATTTGAATTTAAATGTTGATATAATGGATAACGGTCATATTTTTCATTTTAATGAGATAATAAGGTGGCTCAAACGAGACCTGAATTTTAAATAGTGTTTAGATGAAAAATATGTAGTTAAAAAACAAGAAAAAAATTTGAATTTTCGTGTAATATTAGTTTATTAAATAATATATGGTTGAAAATAAAAGAAAGAAAAATATATTTTAAAAGAATGGGTATTGATGCTACCAAAAATTGTAACTACTAAATTTCGAGTTTGACGACTAAGAATGAGCACCAACGTTATCTTCCAATACCTGAAATAAAGGCGATGAGGTGTCGAGGCGTGTCATCGTCGCCCCTCCGATATTTAACTCAGAGAGAGAATTTGAAAAAGTTTGGATGCTGAAAATTATATATATAAAAACGTACTTGAATAATGAATTAGAGCCATATATTTATAGAGGTAGGTAGCACATTCCTGATTGAACTTGGTTTGCTACGTGTCCTTATCCTAGTGAGTTCTACTTGAGATGAGTATTGTAATGCAATTGTAGATCTAGTCATAATTTGACTATAGCACTCATTGTTACAGACTCCTACTCGACATAGGAATTTTAACTTGAGGTATTTGGATAGACTTAGACCTCCTAGAAAGTAAAATCGGTCATGTATCTAAGGGAACCTTTGAGCTAAGAAAAAAGGCTCGATGACACAACAATGTTCGGGGTCGATCATCTTCGAATACATATCTCGAGGACTCTTGTCGCCAAACCAAGCAAAACTAATGGTGCACATCCTCGAGCATCCTCGAGCATGCTTGAGCATCATATGGGGATCCCGAGGAATAAATATGCATTCCACATGACGAGTGAAACTCGAGTTTATTATGCTCGAGAATAAAGGTAACCGTATCACTGGCCCTCGTGCAACCATGCTTGAGATTCGAGGATGGGTGCAGGGTCATCGGAATCCTCGACATCAAATTTACTGAACATATCCTTCAAATGATCGAGGGCTTATGATGTAAGCCATGGGTAAAAAAGGCGATAAAAACGCATGCCTTAGATGAACAACACGTGGCCTGATCTAACGGTTGAGGAGGCGACCCTTGGCATTCCTCATGAAGGGATATAAATACTCCATTTCCCTTCATTTTTCACCTTTTGACTCTTAGTAACTTTCTTGTGTAGCAATCGAATTTTTTTAACTCTTTCAAGGAAAATCTTTACTTTAAATATTGAAGGGATGTAGCTAACTTGTCGCGTCGCTACGATACCTCTAATCTTTTAAGTTAATTATCTAGTTACCATAGAATGTTGCCTAACAATTTTTATTTGATATGATGATCTAATTATTTTTAGATCAGTCTTGTTATTTTTATTTATTTTTGACAACCCATGTAATAAAATCAGTTTGCAATTTGTGAAGCAAAATGTATTATTTCAACTATCCATTTTCTTTTCTCCTTCCATTCATGTGCCACTATCCATTTTCAACCACTAGTAGTAGTTTTTTTTAAAAACTTCCCCACTTACTCACTTCTATCATTATCTCTCTTCATGGCATTGTTGGTTACATAATTGTGTTTCATAAATATTCTTCCCCATACACATACAGTTTCACTTCCTCAAAATTTAAGAAAGAAGATTTTAAACTTTTCCTTCAAAATTTACCTTAAGCTTGCAACCATTTTTTTTCCTTCTTTCTTCATTTTAAACTTGGCAACGAATTCACAACAACTCAACTCAACAAATTTTATTGAAGAATCTTAAGGTAGTATCATCTCCCATACACAAGTTGTTTACACTTTTGAGAAATTTATATACTAGCATGTATGTATCTGTTAATTGCGTTTTAGAAATTATTTGTGATTGAAGGTAATCACTAGAATAAAAGTATGTCGATTGATCACCGATTTACTTTGAAATATGGCTTTTGTGTGTTATGTTAATGTTTGTATATAATTGTCTCGTTAGCATGTTTACATACTGCTGAGTATTTTTTCGAAATGCCCACCCTAATTATACATTTTAGATTGACGAGATTGGCGGGAGGTGTGATGGAGGACGGCAGTGACTATTATCTTATGTAAATTATGTTTTATCTTGTTCTCGTATGGATTAAAATGGACCAACATTTTTAGTATTTCATTTAAATGTTAACTTTGTAAAAATATTTACATTAGTTGTTGTCCTTTTGAAATTTCAGTTTCCTTCTAGACACAAAAAAATGCAATATCATGAATTTTAATATTTCCAATAGCTTAACGAGTATTTGACCGACATTAAAAGTTCATTATTATATTTTCTTTTAAATTCTTCCACTTTAAAATTTTTGAAAAATGAATTTTTTTTCCGCACCTAAAGTTTGAAATAAATGGTAAATCTTTTGGCGCATTTAAAAACTTAAATGAGCCACGAAAGTTAGAAAATGAAGAGTTAATAGCGCTCTGGATATTAGGATTTAGGGCGTTACAGCTTGATATCAGAGCGCGGTTTACTTTTCTGTAGACTTTGCATTTCAAAATTTTTATAGATGTATATATATTTTAGTCGAGTTGGATTGTGAGTTTTAGTCACTACCTGCCATCGCCATGCTATGTCAGCTCTGAGGTAAAGAAGGGTTTTACAAGTTTTAAGTTCGGATATAGCATTCAAGATGTTATGATTTTCTATAAATGTTTTAAAAAAAAATTGGAAGTATTGAGTGGAGCACGTATTGTAAATAATTATTAGTGTACCAAGTATTTTGAGAACATGACAAAATTTAAATATTTAATTATTAAGTCCTCGTAATTTAACTAAAAGATATTAGGAACCCATTTAATTGGACTTTGAATAACAAGTTTGGCACAGATGGTACAAACTAAGAGGACTTGTAGGAAGACGTGTTTAATTAGGCTTCGTCGAGATGAGATCGTGAGACAATATGAAGAGTATTGATGGAATCCAGCACACGGTATGGGACAACACATTCATGAGATGTTAATAAGGTGGAAGAAGGTTAGGCAACTAGTCCATATGGTCACAGGTCATCGGGGGTCGCCTTCTTATTGATTCCTTACCAGAAGAATGGCTTGAGTTGGCTGAATTGATTTACATTTATTTGTGGGGAGTTTCTGTACCTATCTCACCTCAAGAGATTGACTATGAGATTTTTTGCGTAGAGCTGACGGCGTAGTGGGAACATGCTTGAGATGATGCAATTGCAACCCTTGAAGACAATAATGTACCTACTGAGATGTACATTCGCGAAGATACACATCCACCTACTTCAGACAATAAGGTGCAACCTTCCAAGAAACCTAGGGTTCATGGAGGTTGGATCAATGACGATGATGGCAAGGTCGAGTAGTGGTGTGGATTTTTAGTCAATTTTATTATGTTTAGATCTGATTAATGTCAGTAGGATTTGTCTTAGTTGTATGCCTCTTGAAGGATTGAGATAATAGAGGATGTTATATTATTTTCTTTCATTGTGAGCCTTTATGGATACGTTATTGCTTTATGATGTCGTGATTATTTCAATGAATTACAAACCTACTTTTATTTATCCTAAAGGAAATGGCACCAACACCGCAAGCAAGAGCTGTCAGGGAACTATAACAGGCAGTGGATGAGATAAGACGAGCTTTAGCATCTCAAGTTGTACAACAAGCATCGTAGCCCAGCAGGTGCCACGAGTGCCATGAACAAACAGGCACCATCGGCTCCTCATGGGAACCATGCTGCATCGATTGTCCCTGTGATCGTGCAGTTTCCCAAATACTGTCCTCATACTTTTAATGGTAGGAATGACCCTTTAGCAACTGAAGAATGGTTTCGTACTATTAAGAAGATTTTTCGATACATCTTTTGTCCAAAAAATCAGAAGGTGTCATGTGCTGAATTAATCCTAGTTGGAGGGGTGAGCCACTGGTGGGAGTCCACATCTCCCACTTGTACAAAAGAAGAACAATGCGACCTGACTTGGGCACAGTTTAAGACTGATCTGACAGAAAAGTATTTCCCTTAAGATATGCGAGATCATAAAGAAATAGAATTCCTGTAGTTGGTACAAGGGGACATGGATAATACCGATTATGAACGAAAGTTCGAAGAGTTGTCACGTTATGCCCCACACTTGGTGAGTACTGAACAGATGGAAGCAAAATATTTTGAGAGAGGCTTACGCCCCAAGATCAAGCATATAGTTAGCTCACATGAGCTCTATACCTATCGAGCAGTTGTGAAGAAGGCCCAAGCTGTGTCGTATTCGAGTATGAGTTCACAAAGTCAGGGACAATAAAATAATTCTGGGAAGAGAAAGTGGCAGGATCAGAACAAGGGGAAGACTTTAGGTGGCCAATCTAAGAACCAGAATCAATGACCCAATGGGGGGTCAGTTGATCAACCAAGTTCCTCCGTGTCTTTCATGTAATAAGAATCACAGGGGGTGAGTACTTACTTTGAAAGATTATCTGCTTTAAGTGTGGACAACCAGGTCACTACGTTTTGTAATGGCGAGCAATACCGACTAAGGACAATGGGTAGACTAGGAAATGAAAGGCAAGGGTGTTTACTATAACTCACAATGAGGCCGTCCAAAATTTGGACATTATTGCAGGTATTCTATCAGTCTCTAGCATCCATATTTATGTTCTTATCAACTCTGGTGCGGCACATTCATTCATATCTGAAGCGTGCCTAGATAAGATTAATGTTCCATGTCAAAAATTTGATCGTGTACTAGAGCTTATATGTTATCTAGAGGAACGATTGATACTGATAGAGAAGCTAGGGCTGTACGAATAGATTTTGATGGATTGATTTTAGAAGCAGACTTGCATGTTATGTGAATGAAAGATTTTGATATTATACTAGGAATGGATCGGTTGGGTAGTAATCTAGCTACTATAGTATGTTTTGAGAAAGAAGTAATTTTTTGAAGACCTGGAGGAGAGGAGTTTAGACTTTATAGGTCAAAAGTTAAGGCACTTCCTCGCCTCATATCCGCTTTGAAAGCAGAGAGGCTGTTGAGGAACGTTACTGTCTAGGGTATCTAGTTAGCTTTACTGGAACCCTATCAAAAGAGATAATATTAGATAACGTGCCGGTGATACGAGAATATGCTAACGTGTTTTCAATTGATCTATCGGGTATTCCACCAGATAGGGAAGTGGAACTCGCAATAATTTGGTACCTGGAACTATGCCAGTGTCCAAGGCTCCATATCGAATGGCACCAAAGGAACTACAATAGTTGAAAATGCAACTGGAAAAACTTTTAGACAAAGGGTTCATTAGACCGAGTGTGTTCCCATGGAGAGCTCTGATACTCTTTGTAAAGAAAAAGGACGGTACAATAAGGATGTGTATCGACTATCGTAAGTCGAACAAATTGACGATCAAGAATAAGTATCGTCTTCCCAGAATTAAGGATTTGTTCAATCAGTTGAAAGGTACAATGATATTCTCAAAGATTGATTTAAGGACAAACTACCATCAGCTGAAGGTTAAGCCAACTAATATACCAAAGACGACATTTTGAACTCACTATGGGCATTATGAGTTTACGGTAATGCCCTTTGGGTTGACTAACGCCCTTGCCGTATTTATGGACTTAATGAATCGAGATTTCCACCAATACCTAGATAGGTTTGTTATTGTATTTATAGATGACATATTGATATACTCGAGAGACTATCGTCAACAAGAAGAACATTTGAGAAGGGTTTTAGAAACCATACGTGAGGATCGACGATTCATAGAAGGGTTTTCCAAGGTAGTTGGTCCTATGATGCAATTGACTAGGAAATGTGTTAAGTTTGTATGGTTCGATAAGTGTGCACAAAGTTTTCAGGAGCTAAAGAATATATTGGTCTCAGTACCAGTATTAGCTATACCCGATGGTTCAGAGGGTTTTGTGATTTACAGTGATATATCTAAGCTCGGTTTGGGTTGTGTCTTGATGCAACATGGGAAAGTGATAGCATATGTTTCAAGACAGTTGAAATAGTATGAGCAAAATTATCCAAAGCATGATCTAGAACTTGCGGCGGTGGTCCACGAGTTGAAGATTTGGCAACCTTATGGGAGCAAGTGTGAGATCTACACCGACCACAAGAGTCTCAAATATTTCTTCACTCAAAATGAGTTGAATATGAGACAATGACGATGGTTAGAATTGGTGAAAGAGTACGATTGCACTATCTTACACCATCCATGTAAGGCTAATGTAGTCGCGGACGCTCTAATCAGAAAGAACATAGTATTAGGTACAATACAGAATCAGTTGATCAGAGATTTTGAGAACCTAATGATTGAAATATTAAAGCCTTCAGTGAGGACACATTCATTATTTGCGAATTTGACCTTGAAGCCAACCCTCAGAGATAAAATTGTAACATCGCAAAATAATGATCTCTTTTTAGAAAGGATGAGGGCAGGTGTGGGCGCTGAGATGAGAAAAGGATTTGAAATAGCGAAAGACAAAGCTCCGATGTTTAGAGGTCGACTATGTGTGCCCAAGAATGAAAAACTGAGGAATGAGATTATGATTGAAGCTCATTTCGCTCCTTACGTCGCACACCCGGGCGGAACCAAAATTTATAGAATTTGCTCAACACATATTGGTGGAGAAACATGAAGGGGAACATAGCGCTATTTGTGTCCAGATGCATGGTTTGTTAACAAGTGAAGGCACAACATCAGAGGCCATGAGGGCTATTAAACCCTATGGATATACCCAAGTGGAAGTGGGAGAAGATTGCAATGGATTTTGTTATAGGTTTTCCTAGATCAGCCAGAGGTCATGATTCCATCTGGGTTATTGTGGACCAACTGACAAAGTCCGCTAATTTCTTACATGTTTGGATGACCTACAACTTAGAACAGTTTGCACAGTTATATGTCAGAAATTGTTCGACTTCATGGAGTTCCAACATTTATTATTTGGGATAGAGACTCGAGATTTACTTCAGATTTTTGGACAAGCCTTCAGAAAGCTTTGGGCACTAAGTTAAAGTTTAGTATGTCATATCACCCTCAGACTAATGGAAAATCTGAATGAACTATCCAACTTCTTGAGAATATGTTGAGGGCATGTGTCCTAGACTTAGGTGGTAAGTGGGAAAACCATTTGCCATTAGTGGAGTTTGCATACAACAATAGTTTACAGGCTACTATCAGTATGGCGCCATATAAAGCCCTGTATGGCTGGATTTTTCGTTCACCAATATGTTGAGATGAAGTTGGTGAAAGAAGGATTTTGAATCCAGAGCCAGTTGAAAAAACTATAGAAGCCATTGATAAGATTAGAATGAGGATTAAAATAGCCCAAGATCGCCAGAAGAGTTATGCTAACAATAGACGAAAAGAGTTGAAGTTTGAGGTTAGTGAGTATTTCTTAAAGTGGCACCGATGAAAGGGATAATACAGTTTAGAAAGAAGGGTAAACTAAGACCTAGATTCATTAGCCCGTATAAGATTCTTTAGAAGGTCGGGAATGTTGCTTACTGCTTGACATTGCCACATGAGCTATCAGCAGTGTACAACGTACTCTACGTTTCAATGTTGAGGAAGTACGTCTTCGATCCTAGCCATACAGTAAATATTCAATCTTTGGATGTCCGGAGTGATAGACATATGAAGAAGTTCATGTTATGGTGCTAGAGAGAAAAGTTCATGTTTTAAGGAACCAAGAGGTCCCCTTAGTCAAGGTCTAATGGGTAGACATGGTGAAGATGAGGCAGAAAAGGCGACATTTTGAGGAATCGAAGGGTTCCACTAGTCAAAGTCCAATGGAGTAAACATGGTAAGGATTAGGCTACTTGGGAAAGAGAAGAAGATGTTTTGACTAAATATTCCTTTCTCATTAAGCAAGTTAAATTTCGAGAACGAAATTTTCTTTAAGAGGGGAGGGTTGTAGCAACCGAAAGTTTTTAACTCTTCCAAGGAAAATCTTTACTTTAAAGATTGAAGGGAAATAGTTAACTTATCGCGTCGCTATAATACCTCTAATAGTTTAAGTTAATTATCTAGTCACCATAGAATGTTACCTAGCAATTTTTATTTGATATGATGATCTAATTATTTTTAGCTTAGTCTTGTTATTTTTTTTTTGACAACCCATGTAATAAAATCAGTTCGCCACTTAATTTTACGTTTTAAAAATATAAATATTTGTGAAGCAAAATGTATTATTTCAACTATGTCCATTTATTTTCCTAAACGAATNCAAAATGTATTATTTCAACTATGTCCATTTATTTTCCTAAACGAATCATTTTATTATTATTTTTAAATATCAAGAATTTTATTCGGGTCAAATATTTAAATGGATAAAAGTATATCAATATTGGTTTCATTTTGTAGCTCACATTAAATAATGTAAGTCGAGTTCAAGAAAAAGAAACTTTTATTAAAGTCGTATAAGTTATTTTCAATTTAAGGAAAAAGAAAAAAAGTACTAGCTAGTATATTAATTTCCATTTCTTTAGAGTACATAATTATTTATCCACTTTCTTTTCACCCTCCATTCACGTGCCCCTATCCATTTTCAACCACTGGTAATAGTTTTTTTTTAAAAAAAAACTTCCCCACTTATCTCATTATCTCTCTTCATGGCATTGGTGGTTACATAATTGTGTTTCATAAATATTCTTCCCCATTCACATACAGTTTCACTTCCTCAAAATTTAAGAAAGAAAATTTTAAACTTTTCCTTCAAAATTCACCTTAAGCTTGCAGCCTTTTTTTTTTCCTTCTTTCTTCATTTCAAACTTGGCAACGAATTCGCAACAACTCAACTAAACAAATTTTAGTGAAGAATCTTAAGGTAGTATCATCTCCCGTA
>CAIGRQ010081634.1:0-11733 GCA_903798375.1 Fraxinus sp. D2006-0159
TTAGGTGTTGATATAATAATTATTCAACATCGATTTTACATCATCGTCCGGATTTATTGGGTATCAAAACCCAACACTGTGCATATAAAAACACGATAAATCAATGTCGTGCACAAATAGCCTTTTTGGTGTCAAAACTTTCTTAGATGTGTGGCATGCAAAATTATGTCACCCTTCGAATAAAATTACAAAGCGAATCATTGCTTCTTTCAAGCTTCCTCTTCATGGGTCGGTCTCAAGAAATTTTTTGTGTCCAGCCTGTTAGTTGGAAAAAGGAAAAAAAATTACTTTCAATGATTCGGATAGAGTTTCTTTAGGTTCTTTAGAAATTATTCACTCCGATGTGTGGGTATTTCCTGTTAAATCTCAGGGTGATTATCTCTATTATGTAATTTTTATTAACGACTACTAATTTCATGGTTTTATCTTATTTTTCATAAATCAAATATTTTCCTTGCTTTGTCAAATTCAAATTATTAATTGAAAATTTATTTTCATGCAAAATTAAACAAATTCCAAAATGATACTGGCGAATGGCGATGAATATACTTCTCACAAATTTGTCTCTTTCCTCAACTTTAATGGTATTCACTAGTGTTTGACTTGCCCTTATATATCCTAGCAAAATGGGATTGCTGAGTTAAAACACTGTCGTATCATGAAAATTGGGCTCTCTCTTTTAGCTCAATCCAAGCTTCTTCATTTTAGGGTAGTTGCCAAGAAAGTTTGTGGGTTCAATCTGCATTCTTCCATTACGTTAACAATTGGAACATCTCATCTCTCACCCATTTAAACAAATTGTGTCCATATTGATTTAAAAAAAATGAATTAAGTCTACATGGGATAGACGTCCTCAATATCTAAGCCTCTCTTTGACAAATTGATAAATGGTTTGTAAATATGAATAATAAGAAGAATAATAGTGATTCCAACTAAAAAGGTGAATAATAATGAAAAGTAATTACATAGTTAATATTTGATTTTGACCCTCGTCTCATTTATCCGATTAGACGGGTAATTCTCGTCTCATTCAGAACAAGGCTCACATGTATCTTATTGAATTGGAGCTTGTTTGGCCTCATTTTAATCCAATTAAAATTGAAAATATAATCATTATTGATCTCACTCATCTAATAAAAATTAACAATAACGACTCATTTAGATTTGTTTGCCAGCCTAGTATAAGTGTAGTTTCAAGCCAGTTTTGACTCCTCTAAATCAAGATGAAGATGTACCATTAACGGAGAAACTACAAGAAAAAATTAAAACGGGAAAAAAGTACCAAACAGGAAACAAGGATCGGGTAACGGAGAAAAAATCTGGAAAAAAAAAACAAAAGAAAAGAAAAGATAACAAGTATGTATATAGCTTTTTGATCCATCGCAGTTATATAATTTCTCCTTTTTTGAGTTAATAATTTTTTTCTTTATGTAAATTTGACGGTTCATTTGCGTTGACTTGTACATAGATTGAGGAATTGGTTATATTGCTTATCTACTTATCATTTAGCTTTACACTGGATGATCTTGATATAGTGCTAATAAAGAGATTTTGATTGTATGAAGTAACGCAATCGATTTTAACTTTTTTTTTTTTTGAGAAAAAATCGGTTAATTATCATGTCGACTTTGGTACATCTTCAAATTATCAGTTTGAAATTCACAATTTCTAAAAGTAGTTGATTGAATTTTTCATTACTGATGTGTGTTTTAGCGTTGGTTCGGTTATAGATGGGAGATTCAGATGATAGCGAAACCTATACCGTAGATGAAGCACTTAACACTTTGGGGTTTGGAAATTTTCAAATCTTTGTTCTAATCTATGCTGGGATGGGTTCGGCTTCGGAAGCTATGGAAATGATGCTGCTGTCTTTTGTTGGACCAGCTGTTCAGTCTACATGGGATCTCTCTTCTCATGAAGAGGGCTTGATAACTAGCATTGTTTTTGCTGGCATGTTGATTGGTGCCTATTCATGGGGCATTGTTTCAGATAACTGCGGAAGGAGGTAACTTCATGACTATCTACCTAGTATCCATAAGGAGCTTTGTTAATATGCAATGTTTAAAAGGCGTTTAGCCTATGTAACTTGCAGCATACGCCGCGAGGTGCCTTGAGGCATAAGTGTCATTACCTACTATTTGTGGTTTGTGTTTGCATTTGAAGTTTGATAAATTCAACATGGATTTTTATCAGGATTAGTACTGGCATATGTAAGCAGGAATATTATTGACTACAATGACTTGTTCTGGTAATGACAATTTTTACCCACTTTGGGGTCAAAAGGAATGTAAAAGCAGAAGATTAACAGGAACAAAATTTATTGAAGCTTTTATTAATTCTCCTGCACAAAGAATTAGAAATCAGATTTTGTCCTTTAGTCTTTCCTTTTTATTTGTTGATTTTTGTTATCTGTATATACACCGTTAAATGAATGAGAATCAAACACCGCAGAAGCCAACAGGTGCTTGACATTAAATTTGACTCGTTAACTCCATGTTCACAACTTCAGAATGTACCGATGAACTTATATTATATTCATTGAAGCAAGTAAACTTTTTTCTCGTGGCACGATTAAACTAGCCTTTCACTCCTTTGCATAGACATTTTCATGTTTTTGGCCATACGTTACAAGCCTTTGGAGCTTGCTCTATGAGGGATACCTCAAGATTAACTGTTCACTATTATTTACACTTATTTAATTCGTCCTTTTCTCTTGCGAATTTGAAAGGTTTTGTTATTTAATGTGACTCACACAAGGTAAGAGACAGAAAGATAAAGTTAAATAGTGAGAAAGAGAGAAGTAAAATAGGAGAATTAGTAATAGAATTTGAGAGAGAACACTACCAGAAAGAAATTTCAATATTTGTGAATATGATAAGTAAACGTCCTAATAATTCATCAATTGTAGTCCTATTTATATGTAGAAATACTTCTCAGAGAATGCTACAGGACTTGCTCTTATCAGTCTGGAATTTATAAATCCTTCATTAAAGTTTTTCATAGAGTTGGAGTGGAGGATGAGCAAAACATCTCAGTATTTCTAGATGGATTCCTTGTGCTTCTTTTAGGTGGTGTGCAAGGACAAGAACAAGGGTGTATTTGAACAGAAGGAGAAACAGTACATCACTTCAGGATTAAATGCCTGTGTTGACAAAGCTTTTGATAAAAGTGTTAGTAGTTTTTAATAAAAGAGAAGAACATGGGTGTATTTGAACAGAAGGAGAAACGGTACATCACTTCAGGACTAAATGCCTGTATGACAAAGCTTTTGATAAAAGTGTTAGTAGTTTTTAGTAAAAGTTTATGAAATGTGAGGTTAAAACGTTGATAAAGTTGTGGGCCCATGAAATGTGTGGTTAAAATTGAAGTTTGACCGATTGTCAAACAAGTTGTACATGTTTCAACACTATATTTGGAAGTGAATGGACATTGTTGACAGAAGAAGACATTAACGTGTGGAGCAAAATAGTAAACACTTTTCTCGAACTGAATCCGAGTGTAATTGCACTTGATTTTATTTGTATGGAATGTGTAAATACAACCAATGAATGTCCTCTTGCAATATTGTGAAATTATGATAATGCCCTTCACACATGCTTTTAAACAATTACGCCATTGCCTACTTAAGCTCTAGTAAGTCTCTCAACGAGCCATCTGTGACACTATGACACGATACCCAATTATGGCAGATAATCAAGAAATTGTGGGTTTTTCCCCCTTTCTTTCCATGTAATTTACAGTCTAGGAGTAGCTTGCAAGTACCGAAATGATGATGGTGAGCATCAAGATCAGCTTGAGGAGGTTGGTGCATAAATGAATTTGGCGATTGATTACTTGGGGAACTGTTTTGGAATGAGCGACTATGGTATACAAGTCAACCAACAATCACACACGAAGCCCCAGAAACATAGTTCAAAATGAGCTCCAAGAGATATAATAGAAGCAAAGGTGGGATATTAGGTAAAGAACATTTTGTATTATTTCACCCAATAAAAATAGTCAGCAGCACCAACTTCAATAATTAATGAAATTAAGGGTTATAGTGAGACAAAGATTTGTACCTATGAAATTTATTGTAGAATGGATATCCATAAGAGGCGGTAGTAAGCAATATTTGTGTTCTAAAACAGCTTCTTCATTGAGAGAACGGGCACTTTGACAGGTGATACTATCAAATACATTAGGGCATGGTGTAAGATTGACAGTCATGGAAGTTATATGGCAATTCTAGATCTAGATGTATATCTTTACCTGCTGTGATACTGTGATAGTGTAGACAAAGTAAAATGTGGAGAAAAATGGTAAACAGTTTTCTTGAAGAATTGAATGTGTTCGATATTCCACTAGAAGTTAGTACACTTGTTCGCCAGAATCTTTATAATGAAGCTTATATCTATGCCTAAATATACACTACAATTATGGTAGATATATCATAAAAATTCAGTCTTCAAGATCGTAAATGGATAGATTGTATAGAAATTTATATTAACATATAGATCGGTTGAAGACTAAAACTTTCATTACTATTTCTGTTGATGAATGGACATATTTTTCATCAATATTATAACAATACTTTTATCCCTTTGTTGAGTCCTTGGGAAATCCGTACCAAAATATAGAGTAATCATAGAATTTCTGTATATGGATCTATTAATTACAATTCATGTTCAACTCAACCCAACTCAGAAAACCTGTATCACTTATATAGTGTTAGTTTTTAAACAAAATATATCTTACTTATCCCTTAAATAGAGATAAAAGGGGAAAATAATAATAATAATAATAATAATAATAATAATAATAATAATAATGTGTTGGCAAATCCCAAAACATGATTACACTGAAGTTCTTATTCATATTTTGTTTTTGCTGCAATGCTGCTAGTCATTCACTTGTGGAACAATTTCCAGGCCAAGAAGTCTGATCATGTAAAGATATGCTGCTAGACATCTCAACCTGTCCTTGATCCTATTTTTTATTGCAACATATAAATGAATTTGATTGTACAATGAGATGATTTCACCACTTTTTTTTCTTTCAATACATCTTGCATTTTCTGTATACATTGATCATTTAGAAGGAATATGAATTAAATTTGTATTGTGTGCTTTTTATTTTCATCTTCTGTACTCTTCTGTCAATCAGGAAAGGATTTCTCATTACAGCAATGGTTACTGCTGCAGCTGGTTTTTTAAGTGCTTTTGCCCCAAATTTTACTTTGCTGATTATTCTCCGAGGTTTGGTTGGTGTTGGCTTAGGAGGTGGGCCTGTGCTTTCTTCCTGGTTTCTCGAATTCATTCCTTCTCCAAATAGAGGTACTTGGATGGTAGTGTTTTCGGCTTTTTGGACTCTGGGCACGATTCTTGAGGCTTCTCTTGCTTGGGTATGGCCAGAGAAAAATCTACTTTTATTATTGTTGTTTGTAAATGTAGCTTATCGAGTTAATTATATTTGTTGTTTAAAAGTTAACTTTCAACTACTGGTGAAAAAAGAATAAAAAATTCTTGCTGCTAGTACTAGGAGATGATTTACCGAGATGTGTTTCTATTCGTTGATTTTCAGCCATAGAAGAATATAATAACTCTTTTTTTGTTTCAAGTCGTTCGCACATTGTTTGTGCATCCCCAATGACATTATGATATACAACTTTGAAATTGGGTAGTGTCCCAGGCACTCAATCTACGTGCTTTGCAAAAAGAAAAGACGAGAAATATTTTGCGTGTTTGTATTAATTATATATATAGTATTAGAAATTTGTAGATAAAATCTTTAAACACAATGTTGATTTAGTTTCTAAACTACTAATGCAGTAAACTTGTTCCTTTTTCTAAGTCTGGTTGAGGGTAGGTTGGTGTATGTTATTCATTGATGATATTGTCTTAGTTGATGAGACTAAAAGGAAGTTAGAATTTTAGAGGTGTCCTTTGAAATGTAAGGGTGCATTGGTACACCGGATTAGATCATATACAGGATAAATATTACCCAAGCTAGTATATGGTGTAGGGATTACCTGGATTAAATTAACCTGAGGAGAGTGTTAAAGGCTAAATGTCCTAATTGTAAAAAGGCTTAGCTATAAAGTCATTTTCCTCTCAACATTATTTTTCACACAAATCTTTTAAGGAACTTTTTTTGAATTATTAATATTACCATTTCTACACAAACGGAGGCCTTCGCAATGAACAGTAGGTGTATATATGGGAGGTGTGACCACCACCCTTAAAGCAGATGCTCATGTCCACTCCAGTGACATGTTGGCAGCCAAGGAGAATAAATGGTTCAAATGCCTTGTATCAAAGGATCTTCTCGCCTCCATGGTAGAGGAGGAACGGAAATAGCTTTTTCTTCTCTCTATGGTGTTGGAATATCCTCGATTTTTGGAGAGGTTTTTCTGGGTTGCTGGATATAAAAGTTAGGGATTCCTGTTTATCTTCTTCCATTGATTGATCATTAGCTATACATCTAAGGGTTGCCCATCTCAAGATATCACACGATTGACCTTACTCTAGTACAGCTGATGGTGAGCCATCTCTGGCAGAATGCGAAGGGCATTAGGCCTTTACTCTTCTCTTGATTTCCCTCTTCACAAAAATATTTTTATTAGCTATAATCATTTGAGTCTTGGTACAAAATTTCTATTGTGTTACTTAATATATCGGATTTGTTTGAAATTTTGTAGTGGAAAATATTATTTATATGCTTAACAAAAAATGGATATGAAATAGATTCTTTTACTTTTTTTGTATGATGAGATGAGTTGGGTGCTTGGGACAGGCTCATGTTCATAAGAGATGTGCAATCTAGGTAGAAAATGTTAGAAGAGGGAGGGTAAACCAAAACTAACATAGTTTGCTATAGTTTCTAAGGATCTAGCTATTTTAGATCTTTTAGTACATGTAGTAATAAAACAAGCGAAAGCATCAATGGATTTATGCCATTGGCTTATAATGACTGACGCATTATTTTTTGTTGGTGGTGGTAGGTATAGGAAAATAATGACACTTGTCTACTGTAGATAATGAGAGACCAAAGGATCCCTCTTAGATGCTCCCAATTTTTTAATGACGATATATAGCAAATTTTGTCAATTTTTTTCTCTTTTATTCTATGCCCCTGTTCGACAACCGTTATTTCAAAACTCTTTATTCTACATTCTCATTTTCAACCATAGATTCACACAATAAAATATTCTGCATGTAAACCCAAAATTTTCCCGTACTTTTTAATCATACATTATCCAAAAATTCACTATTCAGAACATTGTTTTGGACAAATAATGGTCATCAGACAGGGGCTAATTATGGTTGATCAAATTTATATTTTTTGTTTCCTTGGTTCTTCTAAAACTTCAAACTTTTCTTCTTATTTTTTTTTTTTTTTTTTTTGGCAGTTTGTCATGCCAAGATTGGGTTGGAGATGGCTACTTGCACTGTCAGCCCTTCCTTCGTCACTGTTGCTTTTGTTTTATTTCATGACACCTGAATCACCAAGATTTTTGTGTGCGAAAGGAAGAAAAGGTGACGCACTTGCTATTTTAGAGAAAATAGCACAAGTAAATGGAAGAAAACTTCCTTCAGGCGTTCTTGTTTCTGACCTCCATATTGAGCTGGGTGAGAAATGCACTGCATCGGAAGAAAAAGAGTTGATTTCACCTAGAGAAAATGATAGTGAAAATCCTGAAAGTATGGATTCTTATAAGGGTGGCGTCTCTTCAGTTTTTATGCTTCTTTCACCAGAATTGTTTAGGTCGACTTTACTTTTGTGGATGGTGTTTTTCGGGAATGCGTTCTCTTATTATGGGCTCGTGCTGCTGACCACAGAGTTGAACACTGGAGATAATATGTGCACACATACAGAAGAGCAATCTAAGAATCACAAGTCTGTTAGTTACAAAGATGTTTTTATAACGAGTTTTGCAGGTATGGAATCTCTTAATTGTTTTGATCATGATTATAGACTGTCTATAAATATTCAAGCCTCTCTTTATTTACACATTTTGAGGGACCCAAAGTACTGCCCAATTATCCACTACTCATTTATGTAAATAAACACTTCCCAAACATGCTTTGTCATAGGTGTTTAATTGGATATTTTGTTTCATGGTAAAAGGCTGAAAATCATTTATATTTGATTTGCTTTAAGAGTTCCCTGGGCTGCTCCTATCAGCTGCAACAGTTGACAAACTTGGTCGTAAGATGTCGATGTCAGCTATGTTCTTCCTCTGTTCCATATTTCTGCTTCCATTGGTGTTTCATCAGCCTCAGAGCTTAACAACTGGTCTTCTCTTTGGGGCTCGCATTTGCATTACAGCGACTTTTTCAATTGTGTATATATACGCTCCTGAGGTAATAGACACACACACACACAATTCTATTAAATCAGTAAACTAGTAAATTTGGATTGCTATTTTTTATTTTCGTTTCATTTCCGAAAATTGGCAGATATATCCAACATCTTTAAGGAGCACTGGTGTTGGAGTGGCGAGCTCTGTGGGGAGAATTGGTGGAATGATATGTCCTCTCGTCTCAGTAGGTCTCATTCATGGATGTCATCAAACTGTAGCTATCTTTCTGTTTGAGAGCATTGTAATTCTTTCTGGGATAAGTGTTCTGCTTTTTCCATTTGAAACAAGGGGACGTCAATTGAGAGACAATGTAGCTTGTTCAACGTGAGGAAACGTATTGCTATAAATCATTGCACGGGCAACCTACTTTTATTGTAAAATTGCTTGTGCATAATTTTATGTTAAAATCGTTGTTATACCAATGACTCGTTCAGAAAACTGGAGCTGCAATGCAGACNTCGTTCAGAAAACTGGAGCTGCAATGCAGACGGACGGAAATCTGGAACTGCAGTTCCCAGAATTCATCACACGATTTTTTGCCCAGAAATGTACTTGTACTATCAGATTACTTGGGTGATATTTTTTATTAAAACATTTTTTAGACTAATAAATGATTCAGAAAACAGGAGCCGTTATGCTGATTATGGTTTCATTTTGGGTTATCAAGCTCTATAAATATTTTTGTTTCATAGAGTTCAAGACCGTCTAAGCTCAAAATCGAGTTAAATTTACTTTTTAAATAAGTCTTTGTTTTCAGATATGTTTGGACATGTTATCTTTATTTATTTTTGTTAATTGATTTGTGGAACTGCCTTGGCTCAAACCAAGGATCCTTGATATACTTGGGACTCCAAATGTGCTAACTCGTTTTTTTTTTTTTTTTTAATCCCATAAATAAACTTTTTAAACGTTGACACTTCAAAATATAGTAGTGAGATGCTAACATTTTGCTAGTAGTCTTTAATAAAGTTATGAAATGTGTTAATGGATTTATAAAAATTGTGAGTTCTATAAAATGTGGGATTAGAAATAAATTTGAAAAAAAAATTAAAATGAGTTTTAAAAAATGGAGATTGAACATGGGCTTTACTGTGTAGATAATTAAGAACATAGGAAAAACAAGACGGTGGTTTTAAACTCAATTGGAGACTTGGAGTTGAAAAAGGAATAAAAAGAATGTGCATGTAACTCAATTTTATCTCGAGGAGAATATGTTGGGTTGACGTGGGACGTGGGGGATAGGAGTGTGCAAAAGGATGTCTTTGATTCGTTAGTAATTTTTTGTTATCTTTAGAACAGTTATAATTTATTTTTCATTTAAAAGCCTTAATTTTTTGTAAAGAAAAGAAATGTTTTTTGCAAAATAATTGTAAGGCATTTTTATTTTTTTTTATGAAAAAGGGAAAGTTATTGGTTCTAAATTAAATGTTTATGGGCTGTTATCAAATCCGACAATAATTTGCCGGTGGAAATGCAAATTTGAAGGGAAATGGCAACTGGCAAGTAAGATTACCACATGGAATAAGCATGTGAAAATTTGAATATTGTCCTCTTGTCCTCGGGGGTTTTGATGATCGATTTCATTTGTTTTGCGTGGTGGAAACAAAGACGATGATAAATAGGCGAGCTAACCCTTGAGTCCTATACCCACTAGGCTAAGGGCTGAGCTGAGTCAACCATCATTGGACTTCCACACATTGGATGGATTGGGCTCTTGGCTTCGACCAGAATCCCAATTTCCTTCTCTCTTTAGAAATTTCCTTTCGAATTAAGCTATATATACAATGTTGTTTATATGATCCTCGACATTCCTTCTTATGTGTCAAAATCTAGACAATAATGTGATAGGATATTGTAGAAGTCAATGGCTTTGATGAATATCATGTGGAAGAGTGTTACACGTAATGTAAAGGAGAATATGTACGTAGCGTGATTGTTTTCCTAAAGCCACATTGCATCTGATGTGATTTTCTAATCTATTTTTTCCCTATTTTTTTTTTCTATAACTGTTCCTTCAATTAAATCATGGTCAGAACAAGAAGTACATCCGTCAATATCAATTTGGAAATTAATGCGTAGCCAACAAATCAAATAGGAAACTCCTTGTACAAAGAAGAAGAAATTGTGATTAACAGCAAATGAAGATCATGACTTCGAAGATAATATCTACCCAGTGTACATATTATGCCTCTTCCTACAAGACTCTAATCCCCAGCCACGTGAGACCCAGCTAACAAGCCACCTCAAGCATGCACTCCATGTTATTAACCTACCGGCCTAGCCTCAGCCTAGTCGATGTGATGACTTCACCTCAGCTGAGGCGCTATGTTGAGACCAACCTTTCATGGCCGAGACGAGGTGCTACAATTTACAATAGCTCGTTTCTGAAGTGATTAGTCTTTGAAACCTACTAAGGCATCTTCTTAACTTTGTCTTTTTCAAAAGTTGTTCAGTACATGATTTTATGAACGATTGATTTATGTGACATCACTGCTACAAACGCCTCTCAGTCAACTTATGAGTCTACTTTTCAGATGTTGGCTTAAATCATCTGGTGGTCACTTTCAAGAATTATAAAATGTTCTTTGAACCTAGGTATGTAGAAGTGATACCTAGGGGATGATGTGTCAACCATTAATATGAAGTCGTGTCTTTCATCCAATGATAACCACTTCACACCTCTTCTATTATAAAAACTCACATTTAATCTCATTTGAAAGTAATGTAATTTTACACTCTCAATAGTAATCTTGTCAATTATTTTTTTTCCTCTACAACCCGATGTCCATACACATACTTTTGGCTCATATCTTCTGTTCATCCTTATACCCAACATTTACCTCTACAATTGACTAATTTGACATTCGAAGTACTCGTGGCCGCCTCTCTCTAATATGATCCGGGATAGGCAATCACTTGGTCGAGTTTGGAGTCCAAATTAAAGAAGATGACAAGCCAAGGTTCAAGTTTCATAAAGGATCGGGATCCGAAACGAGTTGGATTCAAGGTTTTGAAGACATTTGAAAAGAAAACGAACAGTGTGGACGAAAATGATCATAACTTTCAACTCGGTTGTCGAATTTTCGCCTATGAGTACATTCTGAAAATGACACGAAATTCTGTACAATGCTATGTTGGCTCATGGTACTTTTGGACTGACGATCGTACAAAAACGGGCCAAGAATAATTTGACGGGAAATTGCTAATTTTTTAGAGTTTCCTAGTTTGACTAAAATACAATATTTTGATTTCTTTTGTAATATTTAGAGTTATTTTCTGTCTTAACTACATTAATTAGGTTTTAGTATAAATATGTTTATTTCCTTCATGATGAAAAACTAAGACTTTCGACACAATGAATTGAGAATTTCTCTTTCCTCGTTTTTGAT
>CAIGRQ010081635.1:0-14831 GCA_903798375.1 Fraxinus sp. D2006-0159
TCAAAAATCCTTTTTCTCGCACAGCGGCACCTCGGCACCCATGATTCTGTTTTTTCAGCAATGGCGGCGCCTAGCGCCTATCGTCGGTTGGAAACATGCACTGCGCGTCCTTCAGTACTTTTATTATAACTTTTTTTTTCTGATATTCGATTGAGATAATTCAAGATTTGTTGGAAAGATAACTCAAAAGGATACAACTTTTCTTCAGATATAATTTTCCAATTCGAACTTTTGCTATGTCAAAAATGAGTCTCAATATGAAACTACAAATCTGGAGCAACTTTTTCGGTTGGAAAATGATGTGTGATCATACTTTGATTATATTTGATCTCTTTGATTTATTTCTTCATTCAATTAACTCCAAGCACTCTTGAATCTTCATTTTGAGGTTTGATACAACTTTGAATTATTTGCACTTTAGCCCTCGAACTTGAGATCTCTTACATTGTAGCAATTTTCTCCAATTTACCAACTTTTGCTTATTTTCTTCAATTTCATCAACATCTATCACAACATCAAAACACACATTAAAATGCCCTAAAATTCCCTCAAAGATAACAAAATAACGAATTAAGTGACATAAATATCATGAGTGTAGAAGACTCATCAATAGCATGGAATGATTTATCTAAGACGAAAGAGCAGATGGTGACACGATATTTGGGGAATTACGACAGCCCATGCAGGATGTCCTCATACTTCACTCGCTGTGGACCATTTCTAAAGCATACTGGCACACACTTGCTGTGGAAAAGCAGCAGAATAGGAGACCAATGATTAGAAGTGAATGTAGTCAGCCAATTTGCCCTCAAGCATCCTGTCCTACTCAACTACCATTACGTGATAATTCTAGCTCAGGTATTAAGTATTTCAGATGTGGTGAACAAAGACATAGAACAACTGATTACAGGAAACCTGCTAGTAAGAAAGGTAAAAATCTCCTGATTGAGGAAGATGTAGTAGACTAAATTGAGGAGGTTGGAAAACATGTATATGACGATAATGAAGAATGACATGTGCTGTATAGAGATGGCCATGAGACTCTAATCGTGTGCAAGAGTCTATTGACTCCCAAGGGCAACTCAAGGACATTTTTCACACAACCTGCACGGTTGCAGATAAGGTCAACAAACTGATCATTGAAAGGGTAGTTGTGAGAATGTAGTGTCCGAAGAGGCTGTCCAAAACTTATAGTTGAAGATAGATTGTCATCCCAGACCATATAAATTGTTGTGGTTGAGTAAAGGCTATGAGGTATCATACGAAAGGTGATGCCTAGTATCTTTTTTGATTGGCAGGAAATATTTTGATAATGGTTGGTGTGATGTCGTATCAATGGACACTTGTCATGTATTGTTAGGCTGACCTGGTAGTATGATCGCAGTGTTATTCATGATAGGCGAAAAAATACGTATTCCCTTAGCAATAAGGGGAAGAAGGTTGTGTATTGGCACTTCGTCGGGAAGAAACCACTCCTACCCTGTAGTCAATAATACCAACCTACTTTCTATGTCCAGGGTTTTAGTTGAGATTGAGCGTGAAGACGTGGTTTATGCGTTACTGCTTCGTGGGAATAGTAGGTAGATGAGGATCCAGATTTAACTACTTCGTGGGAATAGTATGGTAAAAGTTTCCAATTTTTCGCCTAGATGATATGTTAGATTAGCTGTTCGGTTCTAAGGTCTTCTCAAAAATTAACCTTAAAAGCGGATATCACCAAATCAGAATAAGGCCTGGAGATGAGTGGAAAACAACGTTTAAGACGCAACATGGGTTGTATGAGTAGATTGTCATGCCTTTTGGACTACCCAATGCACCCAGCACCTTTATGAGATTTATACATCAGATTTTATGACCTTTTATGGGAAAATTTGTAGATCCTCATTTACATTCCGACGTGGGCATCACACTTTGATCACTCCGGTGCTATTTTTGATATGCTAAGGATGGAGCACCTATTCATTAATCAGAAGAAGTGTTCGTTCTTCACCACTTCTATAACTTTTCTTATTTTCGTTGTGTCTACTGATGGTGTTCATGTAGATCAATAAAAAATAGATGCAATTTTGGAATGGCCTAAGCCAAAGACCTTGCATGATGTCAGAAGTTTCCATAGATTGGTGTCCTTTTACCGTCGATTTATCAGAAACTTCAGCTCTCTGATTGTCCCAATCACAAAATGCCTTAAGGGACATTACTTCCAGTGGTCTGAAGAGGCAGAGGTTAGTTTTTAGTTGGTCAAGAAAAGGATGACAGAGGCTCCAATTTTCATACTTCCTGACTTTGAAAAGGTGTTTGAGGTAAACTGTGATATATTTTGGGTTGGCATTGGTGGTGTTCTGAGTCAGGATGGGCCCATTAACCTTTTTCATTGAGGAGCTATCAGGATCAAAGAAGAATTATTCCACTTATGATCTCGAGTTTTATGCCATAGTTCAGTACTTGAAGCATTGCCATAATTACCTAACACAGAGGGAGTTCATTCTTATCAATGATCATGAGGCCCTAAAGTACATTAGTGGTCAACATAAATTGAGTAGATGGCATACCAGTAGGTAGCGTACTTGCAGAAGTTCACGTTTTTACTAAGATACCAAGTTGGGAGTCTGAATCGTGTTGCATATGCATTGAGTTGTCGCACATTACTCCTCACCGCTATGAGCATCAGAGTAGTAGGATTTGAGGCATTTTCTGGTATGTATGCTATAGACCCTTCCTTTAGGAAGATAATGCTGGAGGTAACTGACAATTAACGACATGATTTTATTTTGCATAATGGCTATCTGTTTCGTGGATTACAGTTGTGAATTCTAGTTTGTTCACTAAAGCAACAGATTATTAGTGAACTTCATAACATGGGTCATTTCAGGCAAGATAAGACATTGACTTTGGTCTCATCTAACTGTTATTTTCCCAAATTGAACAGAGACGTAGCTAATTATGTAGGGCGTTGTTATGTGTGTTAGCAGTCCAATGGAGTTCTTACCAATGTGGGCATTTACACACCTTTACCAGTACCTGAAGCCCATTGGTTTGATGTTAGTATGTATTTTATATTGGGGCTGCCCCATACCCAACGAGCCTTGGATTCTATTTTAGTTGTGGTTGATAGGTTTTCCGAGATGGCCCATTTTATAGCTTGCCGAAAAACAATGGATGCTATCTGGATCGCCCATCTTTACTTCAGAGAAATTGTGCGTTTACATGGTGTTCCTGAATCAATTACTTCGGATCGTGACACCTAGTTCATGAGTCATTTCTGGAGAAGTTTATGGGAGAAGTTGGGGACTCTACTAAATTTTAGCAACGCCTACCACCTAGACAGATGGTCAGACCGAGATGGTGAACCACACACACACAGTGTGTGTATGTGTGTATGTGTGTGTGTTATGGGTTTCATGCTAGCAATTAAGATCTGTCTATTTGAGGTGAATTTAGAGATTTTAATCACGTTAATTAATGGATGATGATATTTCATTACCCATTTCTCACTGATTATGCTTTAAGCAAACGATACTAATGACTGCTTATGAATGCTTTATCAAATAAAATCAAATGGTAATTGTTATAGTTGTGTCAAATTACGTCCTTAATTTTTAAATTATAAATTAATTTCCCTTTGATCTATCAAAATATGTATGAATAAATTACGATATTGAAAAGTCTTCATTTTAAGAGAATAAATAAATAAATAAAATATTTGAGAATTTTCTTTGCAACTGTTAATAAAGTGCCAATACATAATTTTATACATAACTGCATGTCACGTTGCAAGATTTTAATGAAATTTTGGTAGCGATTTTAAATTTTTGAAATTTGTCGTTACTAGATCTTTCTAGTTTTCGCAATGGCTGTCCAGAATAATAGTACTCGGCTTGCACTTTTTGTCCTCCTAATAACTCTTCTTTCCATCATTTCTCTCATATCGAGGACTCCGAAATGGCTATCCAAAAGTACAACATCAATTTATACTCAACTAGACACATTCGATATGTGTACAAGTCCTCATTCTCACCTCTACACTCATTGCAATAGCACACTTCATAATATAGATGTCTGCTGGAAGAAGCATGGTTATCCATAGTGGTTTAAACTTCAGAAAGTTGAAAGGAGGACAAGGAGTCTAGACAAATTGTCATTGCATCCCCTACGGCTGTTACAGGATAATTGACAAGTCTATTTTACTCACGAGTTTTATATAATTTTAACTTAATTGTTGGCTAAATACTACGAGTATAAAATGTTTTTGATGTATTTGCTAGTGTTTTTTTGAAGGTATGGTGGTGAAGTAAAAATGGTGTTAAAGTGAACAAACAGCCAAAAGTCAAGAAAAAGAATCGGCAAAATAGCCACTAGGCGCCATGTTCGGAGCACCAAAACGTTAGGAATGAATTTTTTTACGGAGAGTCAAAGCTTAGGCGCTACACAGAATTGCATCGCGAAGCCTTCCAAGCACTTAGGTGTTGCGCCCCCTATTTTAAGGTTACACTGCTTTGGCCCGTAAAAAGTCCAGAAAGACTCCAAAATTTGGAAAACCGTGTAGGGTCATATAAATAGAAGAAACGAGGCACTTTTAGGGAGTTCCACACAATGAGAAAAAAATAAATACAACTAGAGATTGAAGAGCGTAATTGAAGGGAGAAAAATATCAAGAAATTCAAGTTTTGAAGTATTTGATTGGAAAATGAAGAAGATCTTGGTGCAAGATTAATTTTTTTCCTGTATCTTTATTCAAAATCCGGTGATGTATTCAATAACAACTTCTTCTTTTTTCTTCTTCCATTATTATAAGTAATTAAATTTTATATTAGGGTGAACAATATAATCTACTTGAGAGTTGTGACCCTTTATTTTTTTTATTCAAGATTATTGTTATTTTATCATACATGTGTTGATTTTGCTATGAGTTTAATGCGTTAAACTGCTTGATCACTAATTTGATGATTTTGTGAATCTTTTATGAATTGAGAGGTGAGTTTGTGATTTAAACCATATAGTAAAATTTGGTATATTTAGTATAGCGTGTCGAGATACATATACTAAATATTGCGATCATTATATGAATTCTTAGAACCAATATTTTGTTTAACTAAGGTACATTCGCATAGATATATGAGATTGAATTAGTTAAATAGATTCAATGAGAACTCGAGAAGAGTAAATTGAATACAATAGAAGAACTTGATCGAACACTACATTAGACTCTTGAATCTTGAATTAAAACTTAAAGATGATGATGAATAGGTGAAAATGTTCGGCCATAATATCCGTTCATTATTTGAATTCTCAATCAATCTCTGTGAGCATTTTAATTAATTTCAAGTGTTTAAACCAAAAATTCACAACAATATATAATTCTTTGTTTACTTTTATTAAGTAGGAGTTAGAAAAATATGATTAAGTTCTAAAGTATAGTCCTTGTGGGAAAGATAATTTGGACTCAAAGGTCCATTATTATTTGTTACGATATCGTACACTTGTAATAGAAAAAATGCAGCAATAATACTATGTATCTATGGATGTTGAGTTCTGTGAACATAAGTCTTGTTCTTGTAGAGATTTATTCTTGGTTCCTCTTCGGAGATAGAATAGTAGTAAGGAAAAGGAACATTATGGTTAAGAGAATAAATTATGGATATCTGGTTTGAATTTGAGTCATAGATAGTCTTTAGAGATTCTATAACCTTTAGAGTCTAGACATAATAAAGGCGAGAGACCAGTCATGTTGTTCCAACATGGTTATACAAGGAAGAAAAAGGACGCTCATATCCCTTCAGGTCTCGATACTTCTCTTGGCGATACTACCATGCCATTGGATGACTCTTCCAAGACTAGTCATAAGGTACATGTTGAAAGCCCAAGATTGATTAACCAAGAGGGGGGGGGGTGAATTGATTATTAAAACTTTTTCGTTAATTACTTAAGATTTTAAATAAATAAACACACAAATGATAGAAAATTAAACTAAGCACAAGTAGGTATGTAAATGAAACAATGTAGACTTGCACAAAGTAAAACATTAAGTAAAAGGGTTAGAGAGTGCAAACAATATAATATGGAGGTTTGATCCAACGCAATGATCTACATCCATTCGTTACCAAGCTCTTTGACACGAGCAATGACTTTTTCACTATGTTGACTGACTTATGGTGCAATCCAACCTTTTACAACCCTTTCGGTGACTTAAAACCAATGAGCACCAATCCTTTTACAATGTTGAGCTTTCCAGAACCTCAACACGACCCACATATCAAAATGAATTTACAATTGAAATCTTCTCTTCTTATTGAATGATAGGTTCAAAGATGAGTACAAGAAGAGAAGAGACAAACACTTCAATAGATGGCAAATAGTATAGCTAAAAGTGTTTAGGTTGAAGAGCTTTTAATGAAATAACATTTTTCACAAAGTTTAATCGTTCAAAAGCTTTTTTAAGAATTTAATACTTTTGATTTTCTAAGGATAGAAAATAAGATTGTTGGGATCAATAAAAGCCTCACTTTAATGCTCAAGAAAAGTTTTTACAAATGAAAAGTGAGTGAGATATTTATAGCACTCAAACCCGCCAAAACTCTATCCATCCGGACGTTTGGATCGTGTAATCACCTAGTCGTTTGAAAATGTCAAAACGGTAAAAAAGGCGACCGTTGGAGGTCATCCGGATGTCCGGTTCCTCATTCGGACGTCCGGATAGGCATTTTTCCTCTCAGACATTTTCTTACGTGATTTTTCGTTTGATGCAATTTCTTGAAGTACTTTCTTACGTATTATTTTCAAGGTAAGTGATTCGATAAAGATTTGATTTTGAAAATAATTTTTCTTTTTTTTAAAAATTTACTTTGAGCTCTTAGTGATTATTTGCTAAGTGTAGAAGCATTTTACCTTTACATGATTGTGGAACGTCTAACTTCTATGTTTTGACCTTCACTCTTAGTGATTATTTGCCAAGTGTAGAAGCATTTTACCTTTACATGAATGTGGAACGTCTAACTTCTATGTTTTGAACATCTTGACATGCGTTGATAGTTCATCGACTTTTGTCTCGATTCTCATTGAGGCTACTTTTTGCGGTTTTCAACGTCATTCTTCATAGTCTCGATTTGTGAATTTATTTTCATGTCGATCTTCGTACGTAAATTACTTGACCTTGAACTTTGTGTCATCGATTCTATGCAATAATCACTATAGACACTTGAAATCAATTTGTTAGAAATAAAAATAATTTGTTTGTGATAATCAAAACGAGACGGCAACCATAGGTCAACAACTTTCTCCTTTTTGATTATGACAAACAAGAGATAATTTGCAATATAAGTATCGAACAAGTTGTTGTATGTTCCCCCTGTCAATGTGCGTAATGATAAAATAAATTGATATAATTGTTCCCCCTATTAATGTATCTGCCATATGCATAATTATCAATATATCTTTCCCCTTTTGGCATAAGCAAAAAGACATAATTTAAGAGGCAGGCAATCAACTTAATTTATTCAAAAGATAATATACTAGTCGAACCATAGGAGTTCACATACATATTAAAAGATAAACAACATGTAAAAGAACTAAATAAGCTAAGATGCCAGAGGCGGTGGCGGTGACGAGAAGCGAGCATCAAGGGTAGCAAAGAAGGAATACTATCGATCCTGGAGGGCAGTCTACTGTGCCTGAAGCTGAAGTAGCAAACTCCCAAAGCTATCGACGGTGGCAGTAAGAGAGTCGATGTGCTTATTAAGGAGGTTGAATTGTTCTTCCATGAAAGAGCTATCAATGGAAGGACGAGATGCACTGGTTGCGGGAATATCAGCATGAGGGTTATGAGCATCTTCAGGGTCGCCTTCAGATTCGTCCTCGAAGGGTAGAGTTGAGGGGCCGAAGGTAGCGTCAAATCCCTTAGTTCTAGACACTCATTACCCATGATCCTTTACTATTCTCATCCGTTTGAGGGTTTGAATATTAATAACATTAGTAGGGCATGATTTAATAAAAGTTTCACCCTCAAGTGGAACGTCGAAGTACTGAAATATTTTTGTTAGAAGCATCCCGTAAGGTAGTGCTTTAGTGTGTCGTGATGCATGCACAAGTTTCATAACACCTGTAGTAATAGTGGAAAAATCTAATTTTCTCCCAACCAATATAGAATCTAAAAGAAAGAAATTGAAGTTACTCACTTCTTCTTGGTGACCTTTTCTAGGAAGAATAATGTTGACAATAATATTTTGTAAAATTTTGTACGGGAGACTTAATTGGTTGGCGCTAAATTTGGTGATATTCTCGGAGTTTTTATTGGTGACCTGACGACATCCCTCGGAGGGGTTATAGCCGTCATAAGTAAGATGTGCTTTGTGAACAAAAATTTGTAGGTCATACGGTTGAAGCTCGAGAAGATCACGAATGAGAGCTTTCGTAATTTTGATGTGGACATTTTTAAGAAAACATGTAATTGTGTTGGAATGAGGGTCAAAATGCATGTCTTTGTAAAATTCTTTCATAAGACGTGGGTATGCGTGTTCCTCCAAGGTACACACGGATACCCATCCCATTGTTTCAAAATATTCTTTAATATGAAAAGTGAGAGCTTCTATAGTAAAGTCAATGAAATCGACGCTCTTACCTACGATAATGAGTGATTTCTCAAAGGGATTCGGCAGTACCTCAGGTTCTAAGTCCATGTCTTCCTCGGATGAAGATGGTGGAAGGCGTCTCTCAGTCTTCCTCATTCTTTCGCCTCGTTGGGAACCCGACATTGTGAGATTTTTAGGAGAAAACTCGAAAATAAGGTATAGGGTTTGAGTCAAGTTGCCAAAAATGCCAAAAAGAGTGAAATTGAATATGGAATATGGGTAGGTAGAGATCGGGTGATGGATTTTCACAACTTGATTTGAGGAATTTGTAGAGAATACGTAGTTTGCAACAAGGGCTTTGAGTGAAAGTAGAAATGGGCGATTTTAAATCGGGTTCTTGTGAGAATTTGGAGATTTGTGATATAAAACTTGTAGATTTTCAAATAAAAAGAGAAATGAATTGAATTTTGATGGTTTTTGAGAGATTTCCAGTAAGTGTAGGGAGAGAGTTCGTAAAAAGGTGATGAAGAAATGAGAAGAAGAAGAGAAAAAGATGACCTTGAAGGTCTCAGATCCGACGATCGGGACGTCCGTATCGTTATCCGAAAATCCGAATGACAGAACTCAAAAGGTTTTGTCCATCCGGACATAGGTGTTTGGACGTTCGGACGAATTGGAGGTTCGTCTAGATGGCCTATTTGGGAATTTCTCAAGAGTTTTGTTCCATTTTACACATCGATTTCATTAATGATACCCAGTCCTCTTCTAATATGTGAGGAACTGGAGCGAGAGGTTTAGTGAAGATGTCAGCCAATTGATTTTCTGTATCGACGAATTTAAGCAAGATGTCATCCTTTTGAACATGATCCCGAAGAAAATGATGTCGTATTTCAATATGCTTAGTTCAAGAGTGCAAAACGAGATTTTTGGATAAGTTAATGGCACCAGTATTATCACACATAATAAGAACATGATCGTAGGATAAGTGATAATCATTTAAAGTTTGTTTCATCCAAAGTACTTGTGCACAACAACTTGCCGCCGAGATATATTTGGCCTCGGCCGTAGATAATGCTACCGAATCTTGTTTCTTACTAAACAATGATACTGGAGAAAAGCCTAGAAAGTGACAGGCTCCACTAGTGCTTTTACGATCAATTTGACATCCTGCCCAATCGGCGTCCGAATAGCTAAGTAAATCAATGTGAGTGTTTTTCGGATACTTAAGTCCTAAGGTTCAAGTCCCACTAAGATATCTAAAAATTCTTTTCACAGCTTTAAGATGGGATTCCTTAGGACTTGATTGAAAACAAGCACACAAGCACACACTAAACATAATGTCGGGCCTACTTGCAGTTAAGTAAAGAAGGGATCCGACCATACCTCGATATTTGGTGATGTCAATGGAGATTCCTCGATCGTCTTTGTCGAGCTTTGAGGATGTGCTCATAGAGTGCTCATAAGTTTTAAATCACTCATTTCGAACCTCTTCAACATGTCTAATATACTTACTTTGATTGATGAATATGGCATGACATGATTGCTTAATTTGAAGTCCGAGAAAGAACTTAAGTTCTCCCATCATGCTCATTTCAAATTCCTTACTCATGTTTTTCGAAAATTCTTCACATAGACGAATATTTGTTGCTCCAAAAATAATATCATCCACATAAATTTGAACAATGAGCATATATTCTTTATGGGTTTTAATGAAAAGAGTAGTATCCGCCTTACCAATAGAGAAGCCATTTGAGAGTAGAAATTTGTTCAAGCGTTCATACCAAGCTCGTGGGGCTTGTTTTAGACCGTAGAGAGCTTTTCTAAGTTTAAAAATATGGTTTGGAAATATATGATTCATAATACCGAGTGGTTGTTCGACGAATACTTCTTCTTGAATGAAGCCATTTAAAAATGCACTTTTAACATTCATTTGGTAAAGAGTAAAATTTTTGTGACATGCAAATGCAAGAAGCATGCGAATTGATAATCTAGAAATCGATGCAAATGTTTCTTCATAATCAATAACTTCTTCTTGATTGTAACCTTGGGTTACCAATCTAGCACTGATGAGAACCCCGTATCAACGGTGACTATGAAACCGACAACGAGATTGATGCAGAATCCAAGAACGCCAATTAATTCGGTTTTGGATTTGAACCCAACAAAATGAACCAAAAAACCCAACGATAAAAAAGATACGTTGAACCCCTTGATTACACAATAAAGAACCCAAAATCCGATGTTGGTAAACACCACAAGAATCATTTAGATCTTGATAATTTCGGTATGTCCATGGAAGAACACAAGTTTTTGAAGCAAAACTTCGAGATAGAAAATTCTCATTGATTCATCATAAAAAAATCACAAAGTTGTATTAATTCTCAATAATGATAAAAGTCTTATGTTTACAATGAATGAAAACACTTTTTATACTAAAGTATGAAAGAAACCTAGTCGCCACGAAATTGGGCTCAAAATATGCTAAAGTTATTAAAAAGATAGCATTTGAGTCTAAATAGGAAACTAGGAAAATTCTCGGAAAATTCCCGTCTTCCAATTTGACTTTGGACAACTTTCAATATTTTAGTCATAACTTTCTCTACTGATGTCCGATTGAAGTGATTTAAAGTGAGTTAGAAATATTACTTAAAGGGATACAACTTTGATTCAGACATAATCTTCCATTTCAACATTTTACCATGTCAAAAATAGGTCTCAATATGAGACTGAAAACCAGTGAATAACTTTCGTGTTGATTCAATTGATTTCCGACCTTGCCCCATTCATAAAACTTATTCCTTGGCATGTTAACTTCGATATTGTGGACTCCTTTGCTCGAACATGTAAATGTATAGCTTTTATCATCTCTTTGAAGTTCGAACTTGTCTCAAATCTCTCTTCAACATGCTTCGGATTCTTGATAATTGCTGGCGCATCCCGTATCATATCACCATTGTTACAATTGTTCTCTCTTACAACCAACCTAGACTGGCCATTAAGATAATTTGATGTGAAAAACACCTTCCTTCATAGTGATCTGATAAAGAAGATATATGTGGATCCTTTTCCAAAGATTACACTAAAAGAATGTAAGGTACACAAATTGAAGAAGAGTTATATGGGCTAAAACCATGGTCAAGGTTTGGAAGGTTTAGCTATTTAATGAAGGAATATGGTTTCAAGTAAGCTTTGAAATATTATATCTTGTTCTATAAGAGAGATGGTGATGACATTAATTTTCTCATTGTCTACGTTGATGATATGATTATTACATGAATGAATCTCAATTAAATATAAAAACTTCGAAGCTATCTGGCCAATGAATTTGAAATGAAGGACTTGGGGTTTCTAAACTACTTTTTAGGCATCGAGGTCTCTTGGTCCAAGCAATGATTCTTTATGTCTCAATAGAAGTATACTTGAGATCTATTAACTAACATCGATAAATCATCTTGTATACTTGTAGATATCCCCATTGAGATGAATTTTGGCCTGTCTATATATCCTTATCAGACTACAACCAACAAAGAGATAAATAGATCATATATTAGTGGGAAGATTGATAAATATTACTCACACTAGACATGACCTTCTCATGCAGTTAGCGCTATGAACCATTTTATGCGTAATCAAAGTAATTAACACACAAATGCAATTAACTACATCTTGGCTTATATAAAGTCCTCTCGGGCAAAGGCATTATGTTCACTAGACTTGGACATCTAGATAATTTGGCTACACAGACTCTAATTTTACAGAATCCAGATTGAATAGAAAGTCAACTTCATGATATATGTCATTTATTGAAGGAAACTTGCTGAACTAAAAGATCAAGAAGTAGAGATCTTTGTCTAATGTAGAAGCTGAATATCATGCCCTCTGTCTCGCAACTACCGAGCTTACATGGTTCAAAATTCTCTTGAGTGAGCTCGGATTTAAAAAAAAAAACTATGGGGCTTGATGAGTGTATTTTACTCCCAAGTTTTATTCATGCTGCAATTCCCCTATTTGAGTAGGGAAAATTTTCCTCTGTTTTTCACCCTCGCCCATCCCAAAGGCTAGAATTTGACTTTATCTAAGGCCATATTTGATTGCAACGAATTTCATCGAAAATGTCACATTAGAGGAAAACGAATTCCACTTTGACCGTTTGATTGCAACGTGGAAATAAAAATCGAATTCTAAGACACAACCATTTCAAACTGCATTTTCTTTATTTTCATGAAAAATAAATTCCTATGAGTTTCGTGGGTTTTTTTTCAACTAACATGAAATTGAAATTTCTTTCCACTTTTGTGTATCAAACAGACCCTAAAATCTTTTCACTTGGCATTTTTCGGTTAAAAGAATATATTTTCCAATAAAGGAAAGAATAAAATGTATGCACTATCTATGGAGTGGAGTGACTATCCTGAATGTCCTCTTCCAAATCTCTTCCTTTTTTTCCTTCGACTACTATGGATTGTCCCCTCGATTGACACAAGATAGGTCAATAGAGATGGCAACTCAACCGAAAAACCTTATGGTGAGGCAGAGACATGCATCTATCTTGATTCATCTTTGTTCGACTCCCAAAGAGCATTGAAAGGCCATCCCATGCATGATATCAATGGAACTCTAAGTGGAGATTCCTGTCCCAACTTTATGGTAGGTAACAAAGTGAGAGCATATGATAGACGCATATGTCCCCAGCCGAGTCTTTTAAAACTCGGTTGGCTTCCTTATTCCCACATTAAATCTTCAGTTTTTCTCTCCAAATCCCTCTCTAATCACTCCATTTTAACGTCCCAATTGTGTGATTAAGTAGGAAATACATCTAACATCAAGATTTAAGCACCAAATCATCAAGTTTTCAACTAAAATTTCGGATTTCTAAGGTTAGTTTCATCAAATTCTCAATTTCTAGGCTTTTGGAGTACATTTGTGGAACTTTTGAATTAGAAGAAGTATGGGCATTGAAGTAAAGAATTACTTAGGGGTTGGAATGTTGTTTTTCTTGAGAATTTTTTTGTGATTTTTATAACCCTAGTATAATGTGATTCAAAGCATAATCCTAACATGCTCACAAAGTGTTGGATAAAATATTCCAACCAATGTTTTGAACCTTTCGTTCACTTATAATTTTAAGTTTATCTTTTTCCAAGTTTGGGGGTCTTAGTGCACCACTTATCCAGTATAACTCACATTTTGGACACTGCTTTGTATGCAAATTACTTCTTGCTATATGTTTATACTTTCATTCTATTGTCTCCAAACCTTAACTCATTGTTCATTATTTCTTGTAGGTTCATTAACACACCAAAAAAATGCCACCACAAACAAAAACTTCAATAGAAAAACTTCAGTATGACGAATTTCGTGTATTAAAATACAAAAATCGTTACAAATTGTATTTTGAGAAATACAAGTGGATATGAACCTTCTTGTAATTGCAAAATTGAAAAATTCTCTGATTAATGATATGAATATTTGAAGACGAGGAGCAACGTGACTTGAACCCTAGACTTCGAAATTTGTTGAGAATTTGATTTGCGAGAACTTGACTTGCTTGACACTTAAATTTTGGAGTTTGGATTTGCATTTCTGATTACGCCCAAAGATTTACGCGGTGTTGTAGTGTAGCTTTGGAGAGTCGTATCCACAGGGAGATGGAAAAGTTGTCAAAGGTTCCGAAAGGGGTGATTTATCCTTTCAAATTTGGTTGAATCAATATCAATATTACAAGATAAAATGCAGTAATTAGGATAGTGAAGTTTTCGAATTCCCTCACTCGGTTCAGGTCATTTGATATCATTTATTCAAATTGATGACACAATTAGAGACTTTCATCCTGATACTCTAATCGGAGAGTTTAGCAATCAAGACCAATAATATTCATAAATTTACTTCGAGATTCTAAACTTTCTTCACAATTTTCGCGATTAATTATTGAAATCANATGACACAATTAGAGACTTTCATCCTGATACTCTAATCGGAGAGTTTAGCAATCAAGACCAATAATATTCATAAATTTACTTCGAGATTCTAAACTTTCTTCACAATTTTCGCGATTAATTATTGAAATCAGGTTACTAATCAACCATATACATGTAGCATAGAGTAGTAAGCAATCACACCAATAAAAGTAGGGGAATTGAAATTCAACATATGATTCGATAGAAAAAAAACATGATTGATTTTATGAAAATTCTAATACATGTTATACCAATTTTACAAATACATAAGATGAAAATCTAGATTTGGAAGTGTTTAATACAATAAATACCA
>CAIGRQ010081660.1:0-12078 GCA_903798375.1 Fraxinus sp. D2006-0159
GAGTAGTTGTACTCTTTTTCCTTCGCTTAGGTTTTATCCCACTGATTTTCTTAGCAAGGTTTTAATTAGGCGGCATTTATATTTAACACTTCAAAATAACTGTACTCCTTTTCTTTCGTTTGTTGTTTTGTCACATTGAATTTTTATCAAACAAGATTTTAATGAGACGGATATTTTGTAATGTGTCATTCAAGGGGGAGTGTTGTAAATTGTATGTTATTGGTAAATGACAATTGTACCCCTACAGCCCTAGATATTATAAATCATTTTGAAATTATTGCAATCCATGAAGCAGATCGAAAATGTGTATAGTTGGGGAATATGACACATCATATCCAAGCGTCATGCTGATTAATTTCAACAAAAAATAGTTTAATAATTTTGTATGAAGATATTGCTACTTGTATTGCACAACTCAAATGAGGGTATATCAAATGTGACAGGACGAAGCATATTTCTCCAAAATTCTTTCATACACACGAGCTTCAAAATTTGACGACATCAATATTCAACAAATTCGTTCAAGTGACAATGTGGCTGATTGATTTACAAAAGCACTGTCAATATATATATTCAAGAAATTGGTTCACGAGATTGGAATGCGTCGACTCAAAGATTTTCGGGAATCAACATCAGGGAGAGTAGTTGTACTCTTTTTCCTTCGCTTAGGTTTTATCCCACTGGTTTTCTTAGCATTTTAATGAGGCGGCATTTATATTTAACACTTCAAAATAACTGTACTCCTTTTCTTTCATTTGTTCTTTTGTCACATTGAATTTTTATCAAACAAGATTTTAATGAGACAGATATTTTGTAATGTGTCATTCAAGGGAAAGTGTTGTAAATGGTATATTATTGGTGAATGACAATTGTACCCCTGCAGCCCTAGAACTAGATATTATTACCATATATATCTATAATGTTGTCCTATAAATATGGGGTTTTGGTTCTCATTATAATACAAATAAAAGTCTATTAACTCTTATTCTCTCTTTCTCGTTTCTCTCTTTTCATAATAGTTATCTAATTTTAATTTCACAAATCCGATATTAAGGATTTATTAAAATAATTAATATATGATAAGTTTATATTTATCTAACGAAATCTTTTTAAAAATCTTTCCATAGCAAATTAGCAATCACCCCCACTCACTCATTCTCTCTCCATGGTCATTTATGGTGTGTTTAACTGACTTTCTTCTGCATGAAAAATATTATTTTTCACCCAAATTCTTACTTGTAGGATGATTATGTTGAGATTTGAGGTTCCATCTTAAAATATCAGCCTTATTAAGAGGAGTAGCCCAAACCCTTATAAATTAATTTGTATTTTCATCTTTATTTGATGTGGAATTTTTATCCCTTAATATGCCCCGCAAGATGGTGGCTCGTTTGAACAGACCAATCTTGAAATTCGTATGCTTAATTTTTTTGAATTTTAATCGGATCGAATCGCTAACTTATTCTTGAGATTGTGGCACTGGCAGTCTGGCACATTACTTAATCATTTTATATTTTCTTTTTTTTTTTGTTGTTCTCTTTCACTAATTACCTGTCTTCTAAAAAAATGTACATAGGCTTTGCATAACGCATGAAGTTTGATATATTTACTTGTTGCACAGAAGCTTTCGATGATCCTGTAGTATCATAGTGGCAGGGTTAGGGGGCGGGGTGGCGACTGCTCCTGTAACGTTTTAAATTTTAATTTTCATAAACATGTATGTATATTTTGCCTCCTTAAATCGTTTTTCCCCCTCCAACTTCAAGATCCTTGCTCCGCCACTGGGTGTCATTGTTCATTGTAGGAGTCGAAATGACATGCGAGAATGGATGACAAAATTTTTTGGTCCTGTCTGTTCTACGATGCCTTTCGCAATGAGCCGAGCTGATCCAACTTATGGACATCCTGCAGCGGATTCCCCGTCCTTGTCAATGAAGCATGTTTGGCAACCTCGCTTTTAGGTGTTTTGTATCAAAATGAATAGCGTCGTTCTATCGAAAATTAGTCTGACATTGATAAAAGCTGTAATAAAAACAGTACAAGATCGAATAACGCCTTGACACAAGTTGAGATTCTATTTTTTGTTCAACATTTATATTTTATCTCATGTTGGTAATATATATCAAGTGACTTAAAGTCTGAACTAAATATCATATTTAATAAATGAATAAAAAAACTCAAATGTCCTCGAACTTGACTTCAAAGCATTAGCTGGAAAAGCAGAAGTCATGAAGTCGTAAAACTCTTTTAAAAGAAAAGGAGGATTGTCTGTTATGACTTGGGGGGCCCAAATTTTGAAGTTCGCCTCAGGCCCCGCGAAACACAGGTACGGTCCTGTCTCCGTCCTTGTCAATGAAGCATGTTTGGCAACCTCGCTTTTAGGTGTTTTGTATCAAAATGAATAGCATCGTTCTATCGAAAATTAGTCTGACATTGATAAAAGCTGTAATAAAAACAGTACAAGATCGAACAACGCCTTGACACAAGTTGAGATTCTATTTTTTGTTCAACATTTATATTTTATCTCATGTTGGTAGTATTTTTCAAGTGACTTAAAGTTTGAACTAAATATCATATTTAATAAATGAATAAAAAAATTCAAATGTCCTCGAACTTGACTTCAAATTGTTCAAGAATAATAACATTTGAGTTTTTCGACCCAAAAGTACGTTCTTTAGCTTATTTTTTTACTTAAGTTGTATTCGAGAAATTTGAACCGCGCGCGAAAGATGGTTTGCAAGCCCATGTATGATCATATTAATTTTATAATAATTGGGGAATTTAGAAGTATATTTTTCATATTAGTTAATAACTTTCTAAAGCTTAACCGACCAAGCTATAATTAACTCATAAATATAGAAGTCAAGTTCTTTTTTTGTTCTCAAATGAACAACATAAATAAAAGATTGTGCCTCGTTTCTTGAATTCTCGTCATTTTCATATATTTCTTGGGAATAAAAAGGCAAAAATAATTTTAATTATTCGTCCTTTATAACAGCATTCATCTGAAAAGCACTACAAAATTTGTGTCCAAGTAAAACAAAATCAAAACACAGAAGACAACAAAATTGAACATCCTAACCTGAAGAATGACCTGCACAACAATAGCAAGCAGGTCTAAAAACACTACATATACAACACAAAACAGGCTCCAACTCAAGAAACAAGGCAGATTCTCTGGACGGCTTGAGATCAAAAGCTGCAAGGATAATAATCTGCAGATATAGACGATGGCCGAGCTACAGGCATGGAACCAAACACAACATACTTCCTCGGAAAGATTTTTGAATATTTCCTTTTATCTTACATAGAAATACACGAGCACGTTCAATAACACAATTCTCAGATCCCACATCACCTCTTGGTACATTGCAATTGTTCTCAAGTTCAATAAATTCCAAAATTGATGAAGCTGTGCCTAAAGAAGATGAGCTAAACAAAATGGGGGAAATTCAAGAAGGCTGTAAATGGAATAACCACCTTTTTTAGTGTTTCCTAGAGGCTGATGCATCCAAGATTGTGAAGATGGAGACTCGAAAGATCAGTTATCGAATAATCTCTCAACCAAACAGGCAACCATTATTAATGGCATCGATGAAGGATGCAACAGCTATAACATTCACTGTCTCTACTTCTTCCGGTTCTTACTTCTATTAGGCTTGACATACTTTCGACCTGACTTGTCACCACCAACACTGCCCAGTGAGAAGCTCCCACCTGCATTGAATTCTAGACTAGTCGAAGGGTTCTGTGGAGCAACTTGATTTTGCTGGACACCAAATTGAAAGGGATTGGGTTGTGATGGAACTGTTGACCCAAACATGAATCCCGGGGGAGAAGGTGAGACAGTTGGTAGACCAAATACGGGAACAGAAGGTGCAGAAGACTGAATGGTATCCTCAGCCATACTGTCTTCGGCGTTCATCAGATCATTCCCAGGAGAGGCTGCAAAAGTAGGAAGATTACCAAATACTGGCTGTGTATGAGATAGAGATGGTGAAGATAAGGCTGCAGCTGAGGCTGTAGTAAATGAAGAAAAGGGGTTTGATGAGGCCCCCGTGGACGAATTAAATACCATTGGTGCAGTGTTTGTAGCTGCGAAGGAAGACGATGATGCACCAAAGGCAAATCCAGTTGATGGGGACGGAGAAGTGAAAGTGGAACCAAGAATAGGAGACTTGGGACTTTGCCAACTCGAACCAAATAAGTTAGTAGTAGGATTGCTGGAGCTAACCAAGTTGGTAGCTGAAGAGGAAGTCGATGAACTTGCACCAAAACTGAATATACCAGAAGTACCACTGCTGAAGGAGCTAGCAGCACTGATTCCTGGCATGGAAGCAGCAGAACTGCTCCCAAAACTGAATACACTAGGAGTGGCACCACCGGTAGAGCCAACTACATTGGCGGAGGAAGAGGAAGAACTGAGACCAAAACTAAATATTCCAGTAGTGGCACCACTGCTGGGGCTAATTGCACCAACATCTGAAGCAGCAGCAGAACTCACACCGAATTTGAATACACTAGCCGTTGGCCCACTGCCAGAACCAACCCCATTGGTCTCAGATGAGGAAGCTGCAGAACTGAAACCAAAATTAATGTTTGAAATGGGCACTTGGGAATTGGCCGAGGAAGATGCAAATGATGTATTGTTAGTGATACTGGAAGATGGTAAAGATGAGCCAAATGAAATAGGCATGCTTTGAGTAACAGTCCCAGACACCAGTGATCCACTGCCACTACTAAAAAGAGAACCCTGAGAAACGTTATTTGCAGTTGAAGTGATATAAGATCCAAGTTGAAAAGTGCTACTTCCGGAGCTTACTGCCATAATTGATGAATTACTTGAGCTGCCAAAATTTGTATCTTTCTCTGCTTTGGTTTTCAAATCTCTTGATTCCATAATGGTTGTAGCTGATGCTGGAGAAACAGCAGTGGGTGATGGATCCACAGCAGAACCAAGCTTGAAAGTAGGTACAGCTGAAAATGAAGGTGTCACAGTTGACCCAAAAACGCTGCTTGTGGACGCAGTAGAGGTAATGGTAGTGGAACCAGTGGAGCCAAAGTTTGCAATGCTAGTTGAAGACGTAAAAAGGCTAGAACTCCCAGTAGAGATCTGATTTGTATCACTTGTGGAAGCTGCAGTAACAGATATGGCGGGGGAACTTGAATAACGTGGTCCGTTTGATGTAACAGATAAAGGAGTTCCAGATTTTCCATTAGTATCACCAGAAATCAGGGAATTCAGATGGCCACCTTTATCTGAACCAAAAATTGCCAGCTGAGCTCCAGTTGCAGCAGAAGCCGCATTGACCAAGCTGCACATGCAATTAAGGAAGATCAAAACAATGATAGAAAAGTTCTGAACTTAGCATGGAAAATAAAGATTTAATTTTCTCACTTCCCACTCAAAGAATCTTCAGAACATATGTTCTGAATCTAATACGCTTCTTCCCTTCCATTTTGCCCATTTAATGTATAAATAGGGTATTAATTTAACAAGTACAATGGAGTACTTGCATAGGAATCATCATCCACATTAAGCAGTCAAAAAGTAAACTTCAATTCTCAAAAAAGGCAAATTGGGTATATACAACTCATATGAGAATATATCCTCCACTGAAGTTTCAGGTTTTGGAGGCAAAGGACCCATCATTCCCTACACATCCAATTTTTTTCTAGAAAAGAAAGAATGAGGGCCCTAATAATAACCAACACTGTAACCCAGAAGTACAAGCCTCATAATGCATTCATCTACCATACCAACTAACAAAAATATGAAAAAGACTTGAATAGTGCTGCATATATTCCTAGCCCTCACTTGCAACAGTTCCCTCAACTTCCCCTTGTAAAGGAAAAGATAAATGAAACAGTAACACAAACACAAAAAACAAGAGAAATAAAGAAAAAGGAAAAGAATGAAGTTATGAGTTGTAGTTCTCTTCAACAGCCATCTGCCACTGAAAAGTAGCATCTTCACTTGGCTGAGGTTTATCACACTTCTGTTTTAGAAAGTTTAGGCATACTTGCTTCACCACTGGCTCTTTTTTCATTCCTTTTTTTGCGTTTTTGGGGTAGGTAGCATTTAAGATAGCCCAGAAAACTCTTAAAATATTTTAGACTATTAAAAAGAATTCCAGAAGGCTGAAGCTAGCAATAAAAGGGTAATATAAATGAGTGCAGTCATCAGCCACCTCTAGGATTATGCCTCGAGGTGTTTGCCTTAGTAAACCAAGGCATAAGCCTTCGCAAATTGCACTTAGGACATATGCTTTAACGAAAGGTTTGCATGAGGCATGCCTCAAGGTGTTAACGCTTTTCAAAACAAAGGTTGGAATCAATAGCAGTTATTAGCTACATAATTGTCGGGCTGTGAAATACCTGCTGAAGTTTTCTGGTTTAGATTCTGACCAAGTAAATGGCTTTTTGCTTGATGATTCAGAAGGTAAGGATGAGAAAGCAGATGATGGAACCTCATTAAGAGTTTTGGAGCTAAAACTGAACAATGGATGCGTATCATTAGCTTCCTTTGGTTTGTCAGCTGCAGTCACTAGTTGCGAGAGCACCACTGATTGTGAAACTGTGCTGGTAGCCTGTGAAACAGAAAAAGAAGAGCCAGTACTTGGTTCTTCTTTGGAGATGGCATCAATTCCCACGTCACTTCTTTTGTTTGATATAGGACCTGGAATTGATTTCTCTTCTGACAGAGGTGTGATTTCGTCCAGCTTTGGTTCTTCAGTAGGTGAGTGCTTGCTAAGAGAGGTTTCTGTTGTTATTATCGCTTCAGCAAATGGTCTAGGTTCAACCCCATTGCAGTGTGTGTCATCATCCAGCTCAAAGGAGTCCTGTAAAAGACAGTAATAAATGAAATGACAAACATTAGGACATCTGATTTTCAAAAGGCAAGTCATCAAATTTCAAAGGACGTATTATGGAAATAAGCACAATCGACCATGACCAACTATGCACAAAACCACAAAACATACAAATTAAAACTATGTTTGACAAAGAGAATGGAATTCTATGAGCTCTAGATTAACCAAATACAACGATACAATCATACAAACACGATACCAATTCAGCCCAATATACAACTAAATGAAGTTTTACTACACAACTGAATTAAACAACACTTACTTCTTGTGCACTCATCCTAAAAGCATGTTTCCTTTGAGGAGGCTGAGCTGCGAAATTTTTAACGACAGAATCAACTGCTTCAACACTGGACCCAGGCATTTTCTGTGGTTCTGTGGTATCGTTGTTCATTGCAGGAGTAGGCATGTCATGTGGGATATCAAGATCTTTTGCCCCTGTCGAGTCTACTATGCCTTTCATTTGAGAACTGAAGTCATGAGCATCAGTTGAAGTTACAATGGGCCAATCTAACTTATGGCCATCATGAACATCCTGCAGCAACTTTGAGGATTCCATGTCCTCCAGGCTCCTCAGAGCTTGTCCATGAAGCATGTTTGGTGTCAATTTGGTGGGTGTTTTTTCCCGCAAGGCAACTAGTTTAAGTTCTGAGATTTTTTCCCTCGGGTTTAGCTTTTCAAGATGCTGCAATATTCTTGAAGCCACCTCAGTGGATTTAGAAGGAACACGCGCATAACTTGTGCTTGGAATGCTGTCATCCTCATTCTTTCGAACAGGTATTGAATCCTTATACTTAGGTTCATCCACTAATGGAAGCTTTTGCCTCCAAGGTCCTCGCATACCCTCAAAACCCATTCCCACTCCACCAGCTGAATGAGGAATTCTGGGGGACAAAAGATTAGGTTTTTGTCGGATTCTCCGCATGGGACCACCAGCTCCAAGATCATCATCCAATATTGAACTCCTTCGTTTTAAGCTCTGAAATACCAAAAAAAAAAAAGGATGATAACTAGAAAAGTAATATTGTAAACTTTAAAGGTCTAATATGTTACGAGTCACTGATATATACCACTTGCTTAGACACATCATGTTCCAGTAGAGACTGAGAAGTTGACGGTGAGGGTCCATTATTAGTGGATCCACTTCCCTGAAAATTGACCAATATATGTACATGTGCATCCATTAATATGGTATATATTCAAACCCAGAAAGTGCAAGCATTTACTACACAGATGTATTTAAAAACATAATTGAACCTTGAGAGTGGCTGTTGCATGAAATCTGGGATATGGAGTACGAGCCATGTTATAAATTGCTGATCTGCCTCTAGATCTTGGGGTTATAAATCCATTCTCTGGAACCCCAACGTTAACAGCAGCTCTCGTTGTCAACGACATTATAGATGATTTTGGAGTAAATGGAACATTGCTAAGCAACCTTGCATCTTCCATTCCAATTTGACCACGCATCCCCAACTTGGAAGGTGATATCTTTGAAGGCCCACTGCCCATGTAAGCTTTCGCGAGTTCAGCAGGAGAAGCAATATCATCCTCAAGAACCTGGAAACATTTTGTCCAACTAAATATCAAAGAAAACTCTTCTGGTACCTGATATTAATGTGGATACTACAAGAAAGCATTGTATATAAATCAACCAATGATACAAGTATAACTGTGAGTCGTACTCTCGAATTGACAATAGTCGAAATAACTCCATGAGATCTATCCTTCTCATTTCTGTCTTCCTCCAATGGACTACTAGAGAACTGTTCATGCCTTCCCAAATCGGATGCTAGCTCTGGTAATGCTTCTTCAGTTTTTTTGCCGACAGGCACTTCAGCTCGTGATCTTAATAGTTCTGTGAGGCGTTCTACCTCAGATCTGCATCAATTAAGTGTGACTTTAATAACTCAACCTCTACAGAAATGCAAACTTCAGCACCTAAAGATAGCATATAAGTTTTAAATATCTACCGACATGTAAATTCACATATCCATGTGAGGAATTCAATGTACGATTATGCATAACAGCAGACAGCAAAAAAATTGATTCGCTAGAGAAACTAGCTGGACCATAAACTGTAAACATAAACTCGTTAAATCTTGAAAGGTAAAGTCACACATCGTGAAAGAAATTACTCATGTTTTAAAATCTGAGGGCCCGCGCGAGGTTTACATTAAATGCCTCATATCAAACACCTTGAGTGCTATTTGTAAAGACTTGCATATCGACTTTCGAAGGACTACGTCTTGAGACTAAGCTCAGTCGATCCAGATTTGTAAAATTTGAACATGACCATAGTTAAGGGTCACAACTAAGAAAGCTCGGGCAGAAGTTTCAGCCGTGTAGAGCATTCAGCTCTAAAAATAGACCTCACGCATAGTCTTACCTTGTGAACGTCTTCTGCTTTAACAGTTGCTCAAGCTCAGATATCCCACCGATGTTAGAACAATTCACTAGAAGACTACCATTACCACCGGCAAGCTCCCTTGTGCCAGATTGATTCTTCACCCAATTAAGAAAGACAAAAAACACTTTCATCAGCTTTAAGGGAGATAATGCAAATCTTCAAAGTAAAAGAAACAGAATAGCACAACTTAATATGCATAAACAAATGTAGGGCCCTCAAAATGCAGTTTCTGGCGGCAATTGCAAATTCAGCTAACAATCTACAAGGAAGTTTGCACTTCTTATATGAAAACCCACATTTAGGAGCCCACTAATAAATGCTTTTGCATGAAATATGTTTCGTGAATCTATTCTTTTTACGAAGACTTGAAAGTTGAAACTGTCCCTAGTAGGAAGTTAAATTGAAAGACCAGAAACATGGCTAACCTTATATTGGGTTACTAGAATTAAAATTCACGTCAAAATGCATAAAAAATCATCAAACACTTACTATGCCTTACAATGGACCTAAAATATCTAGAGTCCGTACTTGCTTGGCTAAGCCATTAAGTGCTCAGAAGCCGTGGGTCCCAACAAATTTATGGTTAATAAGTAGATAAAAGTATGGGTCCTAAAGAATGTGAGGTTAAAAACAATATTTGACCAGCTTATAAGCACTTTAAAGAAGTGTTCATCCATGGGCTAAGCTTGACCTTGCCACCTAGTCACGTTTCGCGCATTTTTACACCTAGGCTTCACCTAGGTCCACTTATGCTAGTAAAAGCTTGAAGCTTGGACTGGCCGCCTGGCTTAAATGTTTTTTCCATCCCACATCAAATTGTGGCGTAAAAAGCATTTTGAACCTTTCCACCGCCCCTTCACATAATTAAATCAAATATCTAGATTTGATTGCATTTTTCCTTATGAACAAAAGGTGAGTTCATCCAAAAATAGCGTGCGATCGTGTAATGACAGGAATTTGTTCTTTGGAAGAAACAAAAAAATCGACTCTGAGCTTCCCTTTGCGAGTTTCAGTTTTATTTGAACAGCAATAACTGCAAGAGCTCTTTGTGACCAAATTTTGCAGTAGATTTGTTTTCAGATAAGCATTGTCTTTTTCCCAAGTCCATTTCACTTGCGGAGCTATACAGTAAACACTCCACGACTTGGAGGAAAGCATGATTATCCAAGCTTGTGGAAGCTGGACTACAAGGCATCAACTCGGTTAAAGAGTTAGATTCTTCGTCAAATCTTTTTCTATTCAATATCATATTGATGATCGTTCAGAATACTTCAGATAATGTGGGTGAGAATATTTACACATTAAGAACAGCTAATCCACTCCCTTATTTAATGAAATTCCTGTTTATTAAATATAACACTAATTTGCATCAGTGGACTTTTATTTCTATAACTGGGTCTAAAGATATTGTTACTTACATATCCAAATTTTATCGAACTTCTGAGACCAGAATCAGAAATCCCAATTGGAAACTGGGTATTGTACATCCCATTTCTTACCTACAAAAATATACTTCTGAAGACGTCCACGAAACAAGCTTAATAAGCAATTAACATTGGTTTACAACGTATATTAATTACAGTGTACAAATCACAACACGATATTAATTCCTATGTCTGATGTTATATACGTACTTTTTGGATGTCTCATGTAAAATGTCACCACCTAAAAAATTTCCCATTCAAAGTTGCCAGTAGGAATTGAGGGAAATAATGATATAGCATATCGAAACTCATTTTTGAAAATTCGAAAAATATGTGGGGATAGAGATGAGGTTTGAAATTCTAGTGGTTTGATGTAATCTTGGCTTGAACATAAGGGATGATAAGTAACATGAGATGAAAGCAGTATCTATAATTCATGAATGTGTGCAATCTTATGATGCACCGACACAAACATGCCAACACGAAATTTTTCAAAAAAATACTGACATTACACATCATTGACACGATTAAATTCTTAATTTATATAGTATAAATTTAGTTTTATATTTATTAATTTTTCTAGTTGAAATCTCTAAAATATGAGTACTTATTTGTCATTTAATAACTTTTGAGTTAAAAATATATATTGTCTTAAATAAAGAAGAATGACCATGGTAGAACGTTCGAGCGGTATCATTATCCGACGGACATGCCAACCTAGTTGAAGGGTCCGTGCAACAAATTTTGCAACTAACCGAAAAAGGCTTCCAAAGAAGTATTAGAAGGTTTAGATATGCATTGGTGTGGAAAATGCCCTTCGTAGAATAAACTTTTCTGAAGAAAATATCATTCCTCAAACCATTCCAACTCATATTTGCATTCTTCTAAAGTTGACAACTTTAAGGGAAGATTGAAACATATTTTGAATCCTCGTCTCTAAGTAAGCCCCTGTTTAAGCCATATTTTTTAAAAACTCATTTTTTCCTAAATTCATTTTCAACCACACATTCTTCCAATAAATTAATTTTACGCATAAACAAAAAACTTTTACTACTTTTTAACCCCACTCTCCAAAAAATACCAATACCAAATCTATTCTCCCAAAAATTGGGGCTCAACAAACCCTAAACAGCATGCAAATAACAAGTGATGCTCACTTAATCGATGTTCGTTCTTTCAAAAGAACTTCAAAATTGTGCAAGGCTCGTTAATAGCCTATGTTTACTCTTTTAGTTCCATTTGCTAATGTTTACGCCTTGAATTGGTGGTGCACCAGTCGAGAGTAGAAGTCTTGTATATTGATTAGAAATGGTAACGTTCAAATATACAGGGAAATGAGCAAATACAATAAAAAATAAAATTTACACTTTAGTCC
>CAIGRQ010081739.1:0-13012 GCA_903798375.1 Fraxinus sp. D2006-0159
CAGCTGAGTGATGTAATAATCAATATTGGTTGGAACAACTTGGTGATGTAATAACCATGGAGGAAGGCTCCCTTGAGGCCAGAAGTATAAGGAGTGCTCGAATCCTAGTCAATTTGGGCATAACCCACGGTTTACCTCCGCCAGTTACTGAGGGGCCGGTGGCGGTGGTCCAAGAAATTAGTCTGGCTAATTTGGGATACCTGGGTACCAAAAAAAATAAAAATAAAAAATGAACTAGACTGGGATCGAATCAAATAAACCAGTTGCCTTTTTATTGTGTGTTGCTATTGATACTCTCCATGCCGTTATCGAATCTGCACTATAGCACCCATACCCATGATCAATGCGTCCAATTCGCACTCGAGACACAATCTTTATCTAGCCCGGGAAAACCTTTGAAATGAAAGAGGGTGCAACGGTCGTATACACTCCGAAGCTCAAATCAAAATATAAAAATAGGGTATGCAAAGACAAATTGACAAAGCTTTCACCAGTATAGAATTCACTTTAGTGGAAAGGTTATGGGGGTATTTATAGGTCCCCTAGAGTAGACGGGCTCTTTCCCACCCCATAAGCCGATGTTAGACGGGTGGATGAGTCATCACATCAATTATCTGAAGTGGGTGGTCTAATAGTTGAGGCATGAGGGTTGGCCTCATCACTAAAAGCAAGGCTCGGCCCAAGGCCTCAACATTTAGGCTAGGACTCGTGCCACATCATCGAGGCTAGGACTCAGCCCTTGAAGTTCATCAGCCTCAACCTGTCCATGTGTCACGCAGTGAGAATGCTTAGCTCCCCATTCGGCACGACAAGCGCGCTAACAGTTCGGCGCGAGGCCTATCTTACCATTGGATCTCCCTTAACATCCTACTCATAACATGCATGTATACCAATTGTTCGGGCTTGCCGGCCAAATAATGAGGTGAGGGCAGTCTCGAGGTGATGAACCTAGGGAGCCAAACCTGCGATCCGTGAAACCATGTGACTCTTATGTGGCATCGAGTAGTACTCCATGTAAAATGGAGGCATAACAATAGTTCTCCAAATCTGATGCTATAATTTATGTTATGCTTTCTGACTTTTCTTTGGTTGTGGTTTGATGTCTTAGTTCGCCAACTTGGTCTTCTTTCACGCTCAGTCCTCACGCGGCTTAATTGTTTGCTACAAGTTTGGAGTCCCAATACCTTGGTGCCTAGTACTCCTCGTAACATGGAGTAACGAAGTCAAAATCTGCTGGTTCGAGATTTACCGAGAAAAGTTTGAACAAGCAGAAGAAATATTGTAAAATGAAACCTGAACAGTACACGAAATGGTACGCTTGGATTAAACATGGATCCACAAATCAACCAGTTTTTACAATTTTGGACAGGTAAGTGGTGACTTTAGCATCCACTCACCTTCCAGATTAATCTAGTTATATAGCAAAGAATGTAGAGCTTCATTTTTTCCACCCTTTCAATGAAACCTAAACAGTACACGAAATGGTACGCTTGGATTAAACACGAATCCACAAATCAACCAGTTTTTACAATTTTCGACAGATAAGTGGTGACTTTAGCATCCACTCACCTTCCAGATTAATCTAGTTATATAGCAAAGAATGTAGAGCTTCATTTTTTCCACCTTTTTTTTGTGGGGATAGAACAACCCAGACGAGGAAAGTCTTACATATTCAAAGGTTACTAACATTTGCAGGATCGGCATCCTCAGAGGGACTCTCCGAAGGCCTTCTATAAATATCATCGAATGCAAGGTTAAATTCTCCAGCCTCCAAGTCCTCCATGTAGAAAGTCCGTGACAATCTCCTGGGATTTCTCCAGTCCAAGAGTTGTTCCGGTTCCTCCTCTTCGCTTCTTTCCGATAAATTATCATAGTAATCACGAGAAGGATCATGATAGAAATTAGGAGGCTCTAGAAAACTAGTCTGCAGACCTGCACCCTGTGGACTAGTTCTTGCCCACCAATGGCTCCTAGTAGGGTCTCCCACATTGTTTGAGTCGTGATGCTGTAGGACACTTTCCTGGAAGAGAGGGGCTGACGTGGATGCTTCGAGTTGACTCTGCATTCTATCCTCGACTGGTCTTTCCCAGTTATCAAAATATCTTTCTTCATCTTGTGCTTCATTTTGTGTAAAGTGGGGTGGGACCCAGAAATCTTTAGAGTTCTCCTCCTCATCACGTCTTGATGGATCGTTTCTTAAATTATCAGCTCTCTCATGATTTTGAGAGGTATAAAACCAGTCAAGTATATATGGAAAGTTTTTCTGTTCACCATCTATAAGCCACATTGAACCAAACTGATCAAAAGTTCCCCTGTTAATAAAAGGCGTTTCCCACAAGCAGCTGTTGTTTCTGTCACCTAGGCCTTTAAAATTTTGATTCGATAGTTGCTGCATTCCAGAAGGTAAATGTGCAGCTCTCATTTCCTGACCTTGCAACTTTTGATCTCTAAACGTTCTGAGTGATGCAATAAATTGCTTCCCTTGAGCATCTGGTTCCCATGAAGGATAGGTTATCTGAAAGCTGCAAGTATATCAAGATTTGAAATCAGACATGTTCGAGGAAATCAGAACCATCTTAAATTGGGAAACACTATAGGTCCCTAATCTATTGCCGGAGTAGTGAGTTTGATCTCCAACCTTTAAAATGGAGCAAGTTGATCCTCATAATTAGTCTTTTAACAATGGAAACCCTCCCAATCTCTATTAAATTGCCATGTTCATCCTCATGTCTAATTTTATGAAGTTTAGATTTTACTGGCCAACTGAATTGGTGTCCACAAATTCAATGTAAATCATGTTTCCATGAGGAACACGTGACAAATGGAGATTTAGATGGTTTCCATCTTTGATAACTGATAGTGCAATTATAAAGAAAGTTGAGGATCAACTTGACCTTTAAAAAAGATGGGGACCAACTTGCTACATAGGCAATAGGTCAAAGACTGATGCTCCAATTTACCACTTTAAATTTTGATAAACTAGGCCATGACAGAAATATTTGAAATTATTATTGGACAAAGGTTTATTGAAGTAGCAAACCTCAAGAATGACTTTTCCATTTTCCCCTGGGAACTCCTCTGGTTGCGAGGTGAATTAAATGGTGAACCATATTTGCTATTGCCATGATTTTCAAAATCAAAGAGACTAAAACTGCCACAGTAAACAATAAACTTTTAAATTTTGCATGATAGAATTGAAGAACATATATTGTCCATATGGCAACCTTCAGAATATGCAGTAAAAGTGTAGATAAACAATGAAATACAAACCTGCAAACATGACCTACACCTTCAACATCTACAGTGAAGTCCATGATGAATTGCATGATATCATCCACCCGCTGCAACGTATCAGAAATTCAGTAACGGTAATTTTAGTACCATGAAAAGCATACAACAGATTGAAATGAATGACAACCTTTGGGACAATTGATAGAAGTAAGTATGGTGTGAGAAAGATTGAGGCCATATCCTCCAGTAACATCATTCCAGTGTACTGCTCAAGGAAAATCATTTGTGTTAGCGTACACATTAACAAAGCTAGCAGATGGCCAGTTTTTTGGATACAAGTCATAAATTGTGTAATTCTATAGCAAAAATCTTATTATGAATGAATGAAATCCTCTGGATTCTGTTCGACAAAAAATATATGAAATCTAGGCACCACATTATCCTAGTCAATCAAGAGGATAAGAAATGTAGCACCAAATGCAAGATTTGACCTCAGTTTAGCTAGAAATTCGGCAGACATGTTAAAATCCTCTCAATTCAGTTACAGCAGTGGCCCTTGTGGAGGAAAACCATCCAACTTCCATTAATAGAATGCGACTACTCGCTAAATTTAACTTTACGACAGGTAAAATGGGTAAGAAACATTAATTTAAAAACAAATAACCAGGGGGGGGGGAGGGAATACCATATCCAACAAAAATTGCAAGGTTGACGATCTAAGTGTCTAAATAAAGGTTGAGGACCAAATTGCTACTGGTGCTATGAATTGGGGAATAATGCTTTAGTTTTCCCCACTATTTAATCAACAAACAAGCAGTAAACCACAGTTATCTGAATACCAAGATCGTGACATCCAAGAATGCAGTGACGCAGTAAAGGACCACATTTGAGTTACTCTTTTTGAAAGACTTGAGATCATCAGGCATATAATGTGCAAATACCTGAAAGAGAGTTTCAAACTCCAACCGTACAGTTTCAGTGTTCTCTTTCCCACGCCATCTTTTTGGCATATAATGTGTATGTTGGACAACAAGTAACATTGCCCCTTGAGGGTCGAGGACAAGAAGCTCATCAATCATTGCAGCCCTGCTTACAGCTGTTATAGTTCCAAAAACTGCAGCATACCACAATAAGTTTCGACCGAATATCTGCAAGTGAGAATCAAATTCTGTTAGGAAAAAGGAGGAAACGCTTAAGTTATATCCTCTATGTGGAGCGATAGTCAAGAAGTGTTACATGGCCTTCCAGCAGAGATTCTTCCAGGAATGCAATGATAATGAGAACAGCAGCAAAGCCACCAGAAACGAACGAAATGAACTTTGCAACAATGGTCAAGATAGGAGAAGGGAATTGCTTTAGATAATCAGAAGCATGTACTATACTGGTATTCATCCGGTGCTTGAACAAATGCTCAACCTGCCCGAGAGGGACGAGAAGTGATAAAACACTCTTTCAAAGAGGAAGCTATTATGCATAATTTAAGCAAGATGAAGATAGAAACCATCTGACAAGTTCCAAGAAACAAGCTGTGAGGTATAATTGTGCATATTTGAATTAGATGAGATCGCAGTCACAGTTTTGTGTACAACTAAAGTGTAAAATCCATAAATTGGATGAAGCAGCTTCCTCACATGAATCCTTCCCCCTCAGGGCACCACCCAAGGAGAAAAACAAGCTGCTGCAGCATGCAAATTTAAGACAAGAATATACCTCATTGAATTCCCTGAACATCCACTTAGAGAGATTTGACCATCGTCGAGATGATGCTGTACTTGGATGATTATAGAACTGTTCGGCATGCCTCAAGAAGAGATATACTAGCATGAAAATAACAAGGAATGGAGAGAGTAGCAGCATTGCAAAGCCAACTATCATAAGCCTTTTCTTCAATGTTTTAGGATCAGAGACAAAATCCCTCCGTATGCAGAAGTTTCTGTCAAAATAAAGCACATTAGGATGAGAAAATAGATATAGAGCTTGTTTGGTACACATTTTGGGAGTAAAAATGCATTTTTACTGTTGATGTGACGGGGAATATGTGATTAAAAATGAAAGAAAAGTTATTTGATGTGATGTAAAATATTATTTTATTGAAGAATGTGTGGTTGAAAATGAGTAGAAGAACGAGAACGAGAATGAGAAAAAAAATATGGCTCAAACAGGGGGCATAGTAATCAATTTAAGTGATACCACATGACATTAAAAATTATCACAGTAGTCAAGGAGACTATTTCCAACTTGAAACCCAAATAACAAACATACGTTCACCATCATCTGCGAAGATAGTGTAGCTGTCCAGACTCCGAATGAATACATGGTCCCCATCATCCAATAAGGACACTTTATTTATCAATCATAATATGTGTGTCAAGTGTTTAATCATATATCTATGCACATTTTTGTATCCCATTCTCATATTTTCTTTTTACACCGTCAAGCTTTTGTTTCTTTATTGTATAAAAACCATGAGTCAAGCTGGTATATTAAGTTCCGTAAACCCGTTCCATGCATCAGGAAAGAGTTCATATTAGGTTTAACGAGACGAGAAGGGATGTCCCTAAATTTGGAGCATTACAATAACTATATTCAACGGGGTTAGTAAAATTCAGGAGGAAAGCTTGGTTTCAGTTAAAGATAGAGGTGAAAATACAAGCAACTATATACAACATGGTCCCCTAGAAGATACTTCAGTAGCAAGGAGAAACCAAATGAGTTAACCATTCCCGAGTCTCAAATCTGACTACAGAGCTCCTAGCAGCGCTTCATGACAATGTGAGAAGCTGGATTCACATAAGACGTGTTCAGGAAATGATGCTGACAGAGTCACGAGGAATTGATAAAGAGGTGAGGAAAAAACTTGGAAAATTAAGTAATTGGGATAAGACTAAGATGAGATGGTAAAATTGTAGAATGCTTAGGTGTTCAGTGGATCACAATAAAAAAGGACTAAATATCTGGCGACGGATCATACGAGAGGATGGGATGCAGGGGGTACATAGAGAGTGTGCTCTATAAATTCTAAAGAAAATCAGAAAGAAAGGTAAAAGAAAAGTAAAACAGGGACGATAGAGGGTCTTAGCTATAAGAAAATTCCATCCATTCATTATTTTTCTTTTCTTTGCTTTTCTATAGGTGGAGGGGGAATGTTGCACCAGCGAAGTCTTTTACTTTACACGGTTTGTGCAATCAAAAAGGATTTAATTTTATAGTGGGCATGGACCTTGTGGTACCGTTCAAACTCTTCCGAAAAAGATAAGGAAATATATTCCCTGTAACGCAAGTTTGTATAGTTTTATGTCCACGTTCCTAAACATTTTTTCAAATGTTAAACTCAGTATCTACTCATAAATTAGTTGAATGGTCAGAGGATCTTAATTGGATTCACATGTTCTATCAAGAAGAATAATCTGTCCCTTTCAAAATAATAGGAAAAATAGCACCACTAGTTCTCATAACTTATTGCTCCAACTGTAAGGAAAGGTCAAGGATCAACTTGCTACTGGAGCAATAGGTCAGGGACCAATGGTACAAATTTCCCAAAATAATAAAAAATACGAAGCATTCAATTGGATATGGAAACGTGATTAAATAGGACTATCCATAAGAAGCAGCACAGACAGCAATCTAACATGCAGGATTTATTCCACTTATCTTTTCCCATATTCTAATTTACAGATGTTATTTTGCAATGGGGGAAAAATCATGGCTTACCTGTCAAACATACTCTCTAAAATGCACCAGTTCAAAGTCCATTCAAGGGTCTTCGGCAGTACTAGACGATGTTGCACACCGTCTGGACCATCACTGCCAGTTGAACCAGCACCTGGGACCCATCGAGGAATAGGTAATGCAAGCACTCCTTTGTTGAGCATTCCAATTAAGTAATTCTCCTTTCTCATCAATCTCATCACTACATCATGAATAGAAAGATCCTTGACCATGGTTAGTTTTTGCACATTTTGAACCTTAACAACTTTTTCAAGAATCAAAGCCCATGGGGTAGTTTGTATCTCGTTATCTGTCACATGGAGACTGCAAAAAGGTATTAACTTCTTTAAATCAGTTATGAACATAAGAATTTCAATCACTCCAATTACGTAATATTTGGGCAAAAGGCAATCCATGGCCAACACAACTTGCCTCCACTAAACGAATTATGAGCAAGATAATAAATAATAAAAAAGGGGGTTATCAAAGACAACTAGGCTTTAAACCCCATAAAATCCTACATCACATGTAGATATACCTGTTGTAGTAAAAGTGGCGGATCTTAAGAGTCTCCTTTAACTGTGCAAAGAACCTCAAAAAACAAAAAATCCAATAGATGGAAAATATTCCCAGATAGCCTACAATTATGGATTTGCAAAGGGTAAAAGGAGTCAGTGGATGCTCGTGTAAAGCTTCCTTGGATAGATCACAAGGCTTAATTCCAGACTCCACCGCAACCATCCCACACTTTGCATTGCGAAGGCCATTCCAATCAACATACAACAAGAAGAACCCAGAGAAACATATGGTAAAAGCCAGGCTCAGAAGCTCAAATATCCACTTAATGATAATGCACCAAAGGCCTTTCTCACAGTAGTAGCTGTAAATCCTTTGAAAAAACAGGTCCAGATCACCAATTGGTTCCACGACTAAAGTATCCCCATCAAGTAGCCCAGAAGGACTTTCACTACCGTGGCTTGGTGCTTTATGATAGTCAGACAATTCAATTTCATGAGGTATCTCATCAAGCAAACCAGTAGTTAGAGATGACCTAACACGCCATTTCCATTTGAATATGCTAAGAGCATGATCACCTTTTTGCCCACTGAACATCACTCATGCACACTGGAAAAGGAATTCATTTACTCCGAAGATCATAAAATCCAAGAAGAAGATCATCATAAACAATCCTTGCTGATTTAAAGATTATTGTTGAAAGAAAATTGATGAAATCTAGCTGTTACCTCTTCCAATTCTGCAACTTAATAAAAGTAATAATGAATATTAGGTAGATATTTCAAAAAGAAATGTAAAACCAAACAACTTATTGAAGACAGAATTTGAGACTTACTGTAGGCTTTTGTTATAAATGAAGACAAAATCAGTTAGCTTGATTATTTGTAATTAGCATCTTACAAATACATATTTGTTATAACCATCCTGATTCTAGAGTTTTCCGTATATCCAGGTGTCATTGGTTATAGGTTGAGATGTGAATGTTTGTTATGGTCATTTTGCTTATAGATTTAATATTTGTACAGTGCTTTCATTGTAAAATGCAAGAGAAATAACACTTAACTTTTCCAATGTTCTTCTTCCCTTTCTCAATTTTCCTCATACCTTCATGTAGTCTAAGTGGTCCACAAGATCCCATGGCAGGGATTTAATGCCAGTTTTAAGGGTGATACACTCATTGCATTTGATTAACGAAACTCACGACTCTTAAACCCAAGGTAGCATTAGTTGATAAGGTAGAAATTCCCAGAAGGGCTTTCACCCTGAAGCAGACAGTTTTTTCAGCCACTTTAATCGATGCTTGCCTGCAATTAGTAATCTAATTTTTTTTTCTAATGAATCTATGCAGCTCACAATTGAAAAAGCTCACCAATGGAATAGAAAATTATTTGTCAGACCAATTGACAACGGATACAGATAATAAGAGAACTTTTTATAGCCAAGTATAAGCATAAGGATCAAATTAAACTACCATATTACTAGTTAAAGACAGAAACTGCAAGCTGTGTATGTTTTCGTTACTTCTTTATTTGCTATTCAAACTGTGGGCAGCTAAGATTTATCTATGTAGCTAAAATGAACCTATACCAATCACCAGCCTCAAAATTCAGTGAATGGAAATCAATTTCCGCACAAAAAATCTTAAGGACTCACATTTTGCCAACACAAGACACCTGGGAGTAAACCAAACACCAAAGAACAAGGGCGGGCCTTCACGGCTTTACCTGCCATTACAATCATCATTGAATGACTATTGAGCTCTACCTAATTATAATCCGTCGATTATATCAAACAATAACACAGCAGTGCATTCCAATATTTAATAAAAAACAATCCATTAAAAATTACATAAACTTGCCTTGACAATTCACAAGTCAAAACAATCAAATTCAACAACACAAAAAAAAAAAGGAACAACCTTAAATTTTTGGGGGAAAAAAGCATCGTTTGCCGACGATAAAGTAGAAAGAAGATAAATTACCTGCGACCCACAAAAAATGGCTCCTCTGAAGCCAAATTGCACCACCCCACAAAGTAACGAAAGTGTTACAAGTTGAGATTTTTCTGAATAAGATGTGAATAATGAAAAAAAAAAAAAAAAAAAACTCGTAAAAATACTGATACTATTTTGTTGAGTCCTTATCCAAATTGAATTATAGGTCAAGATTAGGGTGTGAAAATTCCATAAATAATTCAAATTTGAATGAAATATTTTCCAGTTTCAACAATCCAAATTAATTCCATGCTTGAAAGCATATTAGCATCAAGTTTCTTTCCCATTAGAATATGCATAATAGCATCAGCAGCAGTCAACCTTTACTTGGAGACTGACTGCTTGTGATGTTATAGCACTCCACAAGGCAAGCATAGAAAATTGTCGAACTTCCTCGTCTAAAAGTTGTATTTGAGGGAACAAATCGATAACAGCTCTAGTTTTTAGACGAGGCGATTCAACGGAAATTACATTCAGAACCCTCCACCCAGAGCTGGAGTCCAGCAATCAGATGCTCCATTTATGTCATGTCCCACATGTTGAGTGAAAGACACAGGAACCAAACACAGACCTCTACTTCCCAAGTCATTAACTTGGCTTTGTTTTCCCTAACATCATCAAAGCAAACAACATATATTTCAGTAAAATTCTTAACATGTTCTTAGTTATAATAAAATAGTTTTTATTTATTACCAAATTGTGTTTTAAGGAAGAAATTTACATGCTTAGATGCCTCTCTCCCTTCATATCCATTCTCATTGAAGAACTAGATGAAGGGAAAGAAGAAAAAAGAAATTAAATGTCAGAAACTAACAAATTATTACATTAATACTTTAGTTATTTAGTAATGAAGATCAATAAAGCTGAAAAACTTGTTTTTACTGAGACAACTTTGTCAATTAAATACAGACATTATATGCTTTAGCATTTCAAAGCCACTTTAGGTAAGTGATGGATCCAATAAAGCTTACCCGAACAGGCTCATCAGGAAATAAACAATTCCTTTCTTGAACCTGGAAAAAAATTTGTTCTTGATCATTAGTTAATTCCATAAATAACCTATGAAGTTCGGATTACACTCCTTATAATAGCATGTTTGTGTCTGATACATATTGAATACCAACACTTCTAGTTCAATCGATAATCCATGACATGGGTCTCGTCACAGTGTTGGACCAAGTCCAACACGCAACATAAATTTATAATTTCAATAGACATGTCTCCATGTATCGATTTCTTTCGTTCCAAAAAAGTATGTGTTGTGTACCACTTCGTAGTCAATGTGTGTACTTTTTGTTGGATGTGGTGTCAATGTGCGTATCGTGAAAAAGAGAGAGAGGATCTTGGTCTTGCATTGGAAAATGTGAAACTAATGCACTTGTGTAGATACTTACAGATTGCTGGTGACCTATGTTTCCTGATCCATTGCGCATATATGGAGAGTAGAGTGCCTAAATCCAAAGCACAAGTAAATGTTAATGGACAAAATGTAAAAAAAATGAAAAAAGAAGTTAGAATTTGTTCGTTTTAGTACGGACGAGTATTTACTACGCAGAATATGAAGCATTACCTCAATTTGAGCTTGAAGGAATCTAATGTAGCCTATGGTTTCGGACAAGACAGATGCAGTGTCAGTCTGCAAAAGGGAAACATGCCACAAGGATCCAAGTCATGTTCATCAAATTAAAGCCTTTTTTTAATCTTAAAAGACAAGCCAAGATGGGAAGATTAAAGTTAAAAAAACAGATCTTTTTCTCTTGGAATATTTATGGGTTTCGTCTTAAGTTAAAATAATGCTTCTGCTCAGTGATCACTGTCTTCAACATGGACCTGTATATATATAAATATATTTTACCTTTCCAAATGGGGAAACAATTTGGTGAAGAGTTGTTATTCTATCACCCAACTTCTCTTTTCTTACCTGCATCAAGATTATAGTAAACATTTTATATGAATTCAAGTTCAATATGGTAAAGAATCTGAAGTTCAATATGGTAAAGAATCTGATAGATTTTCGGAAAAAAAATCCCGCCAAGGCTTAGCTAGAGTTTTGCCAAAAAAGAAAAAAAGAAAATGGAAACCCACAAAGAGAGAGAAATTTCTGACCTTCAAAGCTGGTTGAGTAGATGACTGTTGAACCCTTGGCTTCTTAGATACCCCACCAGTGATCGTGCTATTACACTTACACAAAGGAATGAAGGGAGAAAATAATCAAGAAAAACTGAAGAATCTTACTCCATATCTCAGTTTGATTAAAAAAGATTTTAATTTAGCAAAACTCAAATTAATCTTGATTACATCTTCATATAGTTACCATGAATCTTTTGACAATAGTCTGTCTAATGAAGAAAAGAAAAATCTTCATTGACTATCACTAAAAAAAAGAGGCATCAGGGACGGATATTTCCTCACCTCAGATGAATATTGATCCGGATTTTGAGTCTTTTGATTTCTAGTGGCACTTGAGAAATTCAAGATGTTGTTGCTTAAACTTGTTATACAGGAATTAGGGGATGAAACTGGGATAACTTGAGGCCAAGAGGATTTACAGGCCTGAAATTCATCATCTACTTGACTGTAAATATGGCTTCTCTCTTGCTTTACATCAAGAGCAGGAACCCTAAAAGATGATGAGTTCAAAACTTGGTCTTCCCAATTCTCCAACTTTTTCTGTCGCAAAAGAGTGGTGCCAAACCTATCTTCATCACCAGTACATCCACCCCTGAAGAAGTACAATCATTGGAGTCAAACCCCAAATAAATAAATAAATAAAATCTAGCAATTAGAGTGTTTCAACATCCTCTCATGAAATTATTTTTTCATCAAAGGCCTTACGTGTGTACAATTAATTTTCATAATTAGCGGTAGTGAAATTTGAAATTTGATCCTATCATGTTTGCCTACTTTGAACTTAAATTAAATCATCTTATCTAAAAGCTTAAAGCATTGAAGAGGGGACGCACAATGAATATACAAATCAAGAAGCATGAAGGGGAAAGTTAGAGGAATTAAAGAAGAAAATTTTAAATGAAGATTTGTTAAGCTATAACAAGAAAATATACATGCTAGCTCCAAGCCAAGAACTAGGGCCAACTCAAGAATCAGAACACCCCAGGTCCCCACTCCACTCCACTCCACTCCAACCCCCCACCCCCACACCACCCCTTATGAATACATGGTAACCTACAAAATATAGTGTATGCCTGCATGTATATGTATACATAAAGAGAGAGATATTTACAGTAGAAGTTGGCTCCATGACCGTACAGGAAAATCTTGATTGGGATGATCAGAGGAAGAGTTAGAAGAAAGTGAAGAAGATCCATACAAATATTCAGAAGAAGCTGTTGATAAATGACTTGAAGAAATCTGCTGCCGAGAGTACTGTTGATGCATGCCATTAATGCTCCACCAACTAGGGTTTCCTGCCATCATGTGTTTCCTTCTGAAAATCTACACCAAATTAAACCCTAAATCTTCAAATATATCATGTAAAATCACTTCCCTCTTTTATTTTTTCACCTTTAATTCCTTGTTTCTGTACCAAAAAGACTAGCTTTTGTT
>CAIGRQ010081767.1:0-16213 GCA_903798375.1 Fraxinus sp. D2006-0159
AGGCTTACGTGGAAGCGGGAGGCTTTGGGATCTGTTGATCACATTGAAGGTACAAAATTCAACGTCAACAAATCATATGCCTAGAGAATATGTAATACAACAACTCTCTGGATGTTTTGGATAATCTGGAGGCTATGTGGTTAGAGATGCCTAAATTGGACAATACAATACTTTTTTGCGGTGGTTACACGAGCAAAATTAAGTGGATAGCCGATATTAAAAACCTATATGGTCAGGGAAATTATACGAAATATACGTTCCAAAGGCAAGTTAGTCTTAAATTAGTTTATATCTCTCTAAGTTTCAGACTTCAAGGTTCAAGCAGCAGTTATACGTGTGCGTATTCAGTAATTGAATGCCATTTATGATGGAATTGCTCTTATGAAATGCACCAATCGTGGATTGTCAAGTTTGTTTTTGGATTGACAGGAATCTCAGGACAGGATTGCAGGGAATAAGGAGGAGTGCAAACTGTGCAATGCATTTTTCTACTCCCTTGTATCTACGGACACCCATGTTTGAGAGTTTTCAACAAAAAGGCAGTTTTTGATTGATCAAGGTTATAGCTTTATGGTACGGCGTCTCTCTCAAAGGTTCATCTTGTAGTAATGTTGGTTGTCTATCTTCTCGACTGTAGCATATTCCTCTTCAAATTTTTCATTAATGACGTCTACGGTCTATGATATGAATAATGTTTAAACATATTCTGCTTACTTGTGACTCTCTAACATGTTTTCAGGTAATCATAGGCTTGCCTCCTTCTGATGCAGGAGCTACGTTGAGTTATTCTAGTCTTAAAGAGCAAGATACACTTTTTAAAAATATTTGTATACTTGTTTCCTCATTTTCTAGTTTGGGATGAAAGNTAACATGTTTTCAGGTAATCATAGGCTTGCCTCCTTCTGATGCAGGAGCTACGTTGAGTTATTCTAGTCTTAAAGAGCAAGATACACTTTTTAAAAATATTTGTATACTTGTTTCCTCATTTTCTAGTTTGGGATGAAAGTGTCTCCTGTAAAAGAAACGAGAAGGTCTCGCCTAGAACACTGATAGTTTTTTTCCCCTTTCATGACAAGTGCTAAGTCAGGAGACGATGCAGTTGCTTTCGAGCAACTAGAAGAAGTTGAAGCTAACCTTGCACTTGAGAAAGGTATGCGTCACTTCAAATAAATTTTCTTCTTTTCTTGATATACAGACGAACATTCATTAGATACGTACTGTTATTTATTTACACAGTATTGTTTCATTAGAATAACATTCATTAGATCAAATATTTTCGAGGATGCAATGGTGAAATGTTAAATCCTTCCTCCTCGCGTAGAATTTCTAGTTGGCTAGTAATGCCTAAGATTATTTGAGATGAAAATCTGTGTTTAGCAAAAAGTGCATGGGCTGACAAAAAGCAAGCGTAGGGACCCCGCTAATAGACACTAACTGTTCAAGAATCGTTTTGTTTAACTGTGTCAAAAAGTTGTCATACATATTGTTTTGTAGTATATAAGAGATGCTTAACTGATGCGGCGAAAGAAATGCAAATTTGACAAAAAAGTTTAAAATCATGTTGAATCTAAGAATACCATGAATTTAATAATCACTTATTTGCGTTATCTTTTTCACGGCAAATAGGTTTAGCAATTTCTTCAATATTCTTTTTTTCTCGATCATTTCCTCTTCAGGGTGCTCCCAGTCTATTTTGTCATAGAGCGGAGTCAAACAAGAACTACGAATCATTAACACACATGAATCTTTTTGTCGCGTAAGCTTGTTCCAAGGATTGTCAAAACGGTGTTTTCAGGGCTCAGTTTCATATTACCTTTCTCTACCAACCAATCAATTCAAATGGCTCAAACCCACAACCAATATATTCACCTTAATTACTCTTTAATCTCACCCCAAAAGGACAAGATAATGGTGATGATTTGTAAGCCACAAAGGCACGAGAAAAACAATGGAAGAAATAATAGATGGAGGCCAAAACACAAAGAAAGCCACTGGTTTTTCTCCTTCTAACAAGCTGTCGATTTTTCTCTCTTGCATACACAAATCACACACAAAATGGTTAGGGCAAAGACACCATATATATATATGCTAGGTTAGACTTTAGTTGGACCAATAAAAGAGGTTAAATGAGCTAAGATTCAAAACCATCCAAGAGATAATATATATGAGCCATGAGCAATAGTAATTATTTAAGTTACTTTCAACAGCCCACGTTATTTTCGGATTGGCCTTTGGACTTGATTGTTGGTAACAATTTAATCAATCTTTTACATCATCGCCCAAGATTCATTGGATATCAAAACCCAACACTCTTCATCAGGTTCCTCATAAAAAAACAGAGGGTCATCATAGCAGCCGTTATCATCTAAATCTCAATATTCTTCTAGTCACTCTATTGCTAAGGATTCTTGTATAATTTCTGAGTATCCCCAGCCCTCATCCCACCCACACCCATTTTGGTTGGTGATGGGGAAAATATGGTTTTAGCTTTATCAGTCTGCACTAGGCCGTTCAACTTGAATTTGATCGGTCTTAGCATCGTATGATGAAATTGCATACATGTTTTATGTTATGGCTTATTGGCTTGTAAAGTGACGACAAAAGTTTAGCTAGTTATGCGAGGCAGTCTCCTAATCAACATGTGAGTAGCAATATGATTATATGAATGCAAAGTACTAAGCTCGATCAATCTGCTCAGCCATTGTATAAAGAGAAATGTCATGTTTCCTCGCGATTCTAGTTTTTGGTACACGAGTTCCACTAATATCAAATTCGCTCGAACCAAATCAGCACCTGTCCCATCAGTCAAAAAGACCGATTCATAAGTAATTTTTCAGAATCTTGGTGTAAACATAGACAAAATGCTTACAATGTCCCATAGCTGCCTTTTTTAAATAGTAAGTTCAATAGGTCGGTCATTGCCTAGTTTGGTAACTAGAAATTATTATTTATTAAGGGTAGAATAGCCTTTTGGTTTTCTTTATTTTAGATTATATATAGTCTCTTTATATTTAGGTTTTGTATTCACTTTTCATTATGCATAATTAATGAAACCCTAGCATCTCTTTTCTCTTTCTTTTCTTTGAATTGTTTAACAATATCAAATTCGCTTGAACCAAATCAGCGCCTGTCCCGTCAGTCAAAAAGACCGATTCATAAGTAATTTTTCAGAATCTTGGTGTAAACATAGACAAAATGCTTACAATGTCCCATAGCTGCCTTTTTTAAATAGTAAGTTCAATAGGTCGGTCATTGCCTAGTTTGGTAACTAGAAGTGAAATATTTTAGGACTCTGTCTTTTGGTACTCATGGAGTGGTTGCAAAGCTATAATCTCGTGTCTCAACTAATTTACAATTTTCATGATCAATGACAATTTATCATTTTTAAGAAAGCTATGAAAATCAAGCCGAGATCTCAGTATCATCGATTAAGACACATAAGAATTAGGGCACATTCAAGGGTGAATCATGAAATTTTTTCAGTGCGGGCGACATTAGTAAATGTAAAAAAAATAACATTATAACACAAATATTACTAAAATGAAATACCTTACAATTGTTCTTATTAAAAAAATCACCATAAATGATCAAACAATCAGGGTCCATTTGATTGGAAGAATGGAATTGGGTGAAAAGAAAATGAATTTTAGGAAATTGAATTGTCAAGAACTTGCTTTAGAGGGAATTGTCAATTAATTGCGTTTGATTGATATAATTTTTCACCTGAAAATTTGGGATTTTAATTCAAATGTTTCAATTCTCTATGGGGACGTGAGTGTTCAATTTGGAATTCTTGGAAATTGGAATGGATTGGATGTGTATTATGTAGATCAATTACATCCACCTAGCTTACAATCTGGGCCAATTATTAGGCCCATTTCTTTAAAAGCTAAAGTCAGTAATTGCGCTTCTAATAAATGGGCGCGACCCAAAGTCCAGTGCAAGCAGATGCCTGCACTAGGCCTTCATTGGGTCCCACCCCTGGGCGTGATGGACAAGACAACTATTTGTGCCCCTTTTTGGTTTAACAATAATCATAGCTTATCTTGGTGTTATTGAATATTGGAATATGAATATTTCGTATAATTATACTTGAAGATATTAAAAAAAAGCGATGATTGAAGTTATGTTAAATAGTTACTTCATATTTAGGAACTCATATTTGAGGCTTCCGCTTCATACGTTCTTGAATGCATTTAGTGAAATATCAATATATTTGTTACCCATAAAACCATTGAAATAGTACAAATTTAAAATATAATATGATTCATCAACACAAAAAAATAGATAGATTTTAAATATTTTTTTTATTATTTTTTTTTCTGCATTTCTTGGAAGTATTGAAAGCAAGGGTTGGCATTGAGCCCTAAAGTTGGAGGGTGGGGTTTAAGGTTGCATGTGAGTTTACCTATAAATATTATTTTATTGAAGAATGTATGACTGAAAATGAATAGAAGAATGAAAATGAAAATCTTAATGTGTACCAAACATGAATTTATTTTGTGCAGTCATTTTTCCTTAGGAAAGATGAACTTCACCTTTGAGCCCTTCTTACTTTCTTTTCCAGCAAAGAATGAGGAAAAGTGATGAAACAGTAAACCCTTCATTACCTAACACCAAAAAAATGACTTTTTACCTTATTTTAGACAATGATGAATATAATTTTTTTTTCAACTAAAGGAAAAATTAGTTAAGTGGATGCTTCTTCATGCTTAAAAATGGTTGTTAAATGCTTTATTTGACACCCGATAGCACTAACAAATGTTTAGTAATAATTAAAAGTGAATAACTTTGTTGTATATGATAATAATATAATATTATCATTGTTCAGTTCATTTGCATTTTGGATAAAAGAGGTAATAAGTACTTTCAAGGCATTAAATAAAATCTTATTAAATTATGGAGTGATGAGATTGTTATTATATGTTAAAATGGATAAAGTACTTATCGAATAGATACTGATACATAATTGATGCATAATTCACATCTGATCTGTAATTGTTAGGATTCGAGACACAAATGTAAACATTGTACTTGTTCTCGATTGATCAAAATTTACACATATCAAATACGTCAAAGAGAAAAAAAGGATATAAATAAACGTTTATTATATCTTCACTGTATTGTACACACTTAAAAATTTAACAACCGATTTGAGTGTTAAAAGTTTTGTTTGGTACTTCTACCACCGCCTTAAATGTGTTAAAAAACATTTGGTGATGGCAAGAGTCACTCTACTAAGATTAGGCTCAACCTTTTTGATAATTTCTTAGCTGCTCACGTTCTTATTTTGTGTATTTGGTTAATTAAAAAGGTCCAAACCAGCTAATGCACATGGAATAATTAATGGTGGATGACACTCTGTACAAGACAAGAACGAGACAAAAAAATAAATAAATAAACACGTCAAATATCCCTCTGCACTTTCTGGAACACACTTTCTCTCACTCCCATAAGTTGAAAATTAATTAAGCAATTAATGAATGAGACTTGATTAATTTAACAAATTAATAAAATGAAGCCAATAATTATAGTCGCAGAGGTTTCAAAAAGTTTGATAAACAAGAATTCGTTAATGTTAACTTAAAGAAAAAAAGACTTATCAAGAATCTCAACTATAAAACAATCTCCCACCCAGCACCCAACAAATCATTCTTGAGCTTTAAAGAAAGAGCAAAGAAAATAAAGAATTAATGGCAGAGAATAGGGAAGAGGATGTTAGGCTTGGAGCCAATAAGTTCGCTGAGAAGCAGCCTTTGGGTACTGCTGCTCAAACAGACAAGGACTACAAGGAGCCACCTCCAGCCCCTTTGTTTGAGCCTGGGGAGCTTAAATCATGGTCTTTTTACAGGGCTGGTATTGCAGAGTTTGTGGCTACCTTCTTGTTCTTGTACATAACTATCTTGACTGTCATGGGGGTTGGTAGATCAAAAAATAAGTGTGCCTCTGTGGGCGTCCAGGGGATTGCTTGGTCCTTTGGTGGCATGATTTTTGCACTTGTATACTGCACTGCTGGGATTTCAGGTTTATTTTATTTATCTATTTTTTTTATCCCACTTAATTGTGTTTTCTCTTTGCATGCCTTCTGTTTGTTTCTTTTACTGTTAGTTTTTGGCAAAATTGTGGATTTCCTTTTGTTTTATGGTTTCTGGGGTTTTGTTGGTCCACAGAGGAAAATTTTGTGGTTAATTATGAATTATTGTTACTGGATCTTGTTGTATAGGTTCTTGATTGATCCATTTATGTATTATTTGGGAGAAAAGCTAGGATCTTGGTGATTTTTTTCAAGAAACTCTAGTTTTAGATTATATGCTGTGGCTTAGGGTACCCCCACTCTAACCCCTTTAGAACATTGTCACTATTCTATGCAAGCTTTCACGTATGAAGCTTCAAAACTGAATTTTTGTGTTGGCTGTTGAACAGGAGGGCACATCAACCCCGCTGTGACCTTTGGTTTGTTCTTGGCAAGGAAGCTTTCCTTGACCAGAGCCATCTTCTACATAGTGATGCAGTGCCTTGGTGCAATCTGTGGTGCTGGTGTTGTCAAGGGATTCATGGAGGGTCCATACCAGAGGCTGCAAGGTGGGGCCAACTTTATGCAGCATGGCTACACCAAGGGTGATGGCCTTGGTGCTGAGATTGTTGGCACTTTTATTCTTGTTTACACTGTCTTCTCTGCCACTGATGCCAAGAGAAACGCCAGAGACTCGCATGTTCCGGTAGGTCTTCGTTTGTCTATAAACGATATTAACTTTCGGTTGCTTAAACTTGTTTGTAAAGACTGGATTTGGTGCTTTGATATGTTATTTGTTACTTGTAATTAAGCTTTAATATCCAAGAAACAGAAGAATTGATAATTTATTATGTTTTGTGTAGCTGCAATGATACATTTCTCTGATTTCATTTAGCCTATATTTGGCTCATGGTTATAAACTGTTTAGAAACAATGAAGTCACTTTTTATTCGCCCATTTCAAAGGACCCACAACCACAAGTAGTATCCACTTCAACGCCACTCATTTCTATTTATTTATAATTTAAGCCATTTTATAAATACTTTCCAAACATGCTCTTAGACCAATTCTGACCTATACTGAATGTCACAAAATACGGATGTATGTCACACGTTTTGTCTTACCAAAGTATCGCCCCACGCAAAATTTTCCGATTTGCTTTGATGATGCATTCAGCTTAATTTGTTGGTTTATTATTCTATTGCCTTGTCATTAAGCAAGGGGGGAAGGTGGGGTTAGAGGATGGTGTGCAGTTTTGGTAATTGTGATGTGCTTTTAGGTAATGTGGCTTTTTAGACATTTCTTCTCATTTTGTCTTTCAAAAAGAAAGAGTTCTGAAGCAGTTTCATTTAATTATTTTATTCTCGCTATGAATTCTTTAGGGGAATGTTCGCAGCTCCAATTGGTCTTTTAGCACCATAGGCACATTACACCATCAACAAATTGAGCTATAAATTGAGCGAAGTTTCAGAATTTAATTGTTATCGCATGGACATCATGTAAACTATAATATAATTGTGTGATTGTCCATGATGATTTGGACACCAACAAAAGCTCATAACAGTTGACTTCTTGATATGTGATAAGAGGATTTATGTAGTAGTCCTAAAATTCTTTTATGTTGCAGCTTTTGGCTCCTCTCCCTATTGGGTTTGCAGTATTTTTGGTTCATTTGGCCACCATCCCCATCACTGGAACCGGCATCAACCCTGCCAGGAGTCTTGGAGCTGCCATCATTTATAACAGAGATCACGCATGGGACGACCATGTAAGAATCTCTCTAAGCGTATATCCTCTCTCTCTCTCTCGTAATTATTAATTAGTTGTACATTTTCAACTAAAACTATAATTTCTTTACGTCGTCCAGTGGATCTTCTGGGTCGGACCCTTCGTTGGAGCTGCTCTTGCTGCAATTTACCACCAGATTGTGATCAGAGCCATTCCTTTCAAGAGCAGCCAGGCCTGTTAAATTACTATCTTGTCCTAGCACTGTTGGACTTTGTTTCTCTTTGTTATGTCTAATTCTCCTCTCTGTCTGTGTTCAGTTGTGAATTGTGTGTAAATTATGAGGGCTACTATATATTTAAGCTTGTTGGATCTTATGAATGAACAACTATTTATCTTTTTTCCTGTGTGTGATGCGTTGAATGAACCGTTTGTTGGGTATTTTAACCCATTGAATGATAAAATGAAGACAATAAACACACAAGACAAGGCAAAAAATAAAGAACGCAAATGAATTGTTCACTCAGTTCAGCTTACGCCTAATCTGGGGGGCTCAGAATTAGCCCACTAGCATGCTACCAAGCCTTGGGAGAGTACAAATAATAGAGACTCAATTAGACCCTAACTTAGTCATCGATCAACAAATGACTCCTAAATGAGTAAAACTATTCAACGAACTCACATATCACACAAACAACTACAGAACCCAATATCAGCCTCTATTTCATGGCCTGAACTAATGTAGCAACATGAATCGCATAGGAAGCCACAAAAATTGGCTAGAAAGTAGAACCTCTTAAGTATTTCAAATCAAAACCAAGAAGTAAACTAAAGAACAAAGAGAGAGAGAGAGACAGTAAACACACAAGACAAGACAGAAAATAAAGAACACAAATGAATTGTTCACTCAGTTTAGCTTACGCCTAATCTGGGGGGCTCAGAATTAGCCCAATTACTAGCACGCAACCAAGCCTTGGGAGAGTACAAATAATAGAGACTCAATCAGACCCAAACTTAGTCATCGATCAACAAATGATCTCCTAAATGAGTAAAACTAACGAACTCACATATCACACAAACAACTACAGAACCCAAGATCAGCCTCTATTTCATAAACTGAACTAATGTAGCAACATGAATCGCATAGGAAGCTACAAAAATTCACCCCCTTCTCATCTTGGTTAGTTATTCTTGGACTTTCAATTGATATCAGCTCAAAAATAGCAAGTAATCGACTATCTTTCCTAATTGGGGCAGTTTTTGGATACATTTTGGTATTCTAGTCATAACTTTGGCTATGATTATCAGAATCGCACTCATGACCCCAATTCGTAAATCTTTTTTCGGCGTGCACTTCGTGCACATCGATTTCGAGTGCAAAATCCGTTGTTTTCCCTTCCAAATCTCCAATTTTAGTTTTTTTTTTCCCCCTTTTTTGGTAATATTTCGTTTGCCTTTTTACTATAGATTATGAATCCGATTTGAGCCAGATTTTTGGAATATTATTTCTTTGATTACGTACTTTCTTTTGGAATGACTATTGAAATTTTGCTATTTTTGGTAAAATTTTGATAATTACGATTTCTAAGCTATATAGCCCGGGCTCGTTGACTGTTTTCGCATGTTGGATGAATAATAAAGAATTTTCTTGTTTTCTTGACATTTTCCCTTATGTTCTTCCCTGTTAATTATCTACTGAAACCAGCCTGCAAAATAATTGATATTATGCCCGACGTCAAAACTCAAGTTTAGCTCAGTAAACTCTTGAATCATAACAAAATCAAAGGACAATCACTTATATTAGACCCGGGTTTTTTTCACTTATTTAGTCATAATTCAAAGCACAATGACCAATTATATGAATCAACGGTTCATGTCATACTTGACGAAATGATATAAAAGCTTATCTAATAATAATGTCGAAGTTTGTAAAAGTTTGCTGGTGACTGGTGAGAACCCGAATCATCAACAAAATGCCACCACAAATTCGCTGAAATGCAGTATAATCGGAATCACAGAATCCATCAAAAGAGACTAAAAAGATTTCCAGTTCCAAGGATGAAGAGTAAGACTAAAAAATTCAGTGTCAATATAAGGGGTGGTATGATTGAAATGGAAAACTTTTAGAATACGTCACAGAACCAGCTAAAGAAAGGGTCCGTTTGGTGGTCGTCCTCTGAGACATTTTTCGGTACTTTAATAAATCTAATAAGATTTCTGAGCACCTGAGAAATAAATCTGTAAAAGAAACACTCCATTGCTCAATTCCAAAATAGTATGTGTCCATCTCGTTGTGTTTGAGAGAATGGAATAGCAGACAGGCTATATCATTCTGAGATGAACAAGTTTATCTCATTCTGATATGAAGATATTAAACATGATTCACACTTATCTGGTAATTTCCGGTGCAAAAGATGACTTAATATTCTGAACTGCACTCCCTATTCAACTTCCTGCAGAACAACAGAATATAATGCTATACAACGAATATAAGTAATCTTAGGTAAAGTTAATATCATTTTTGTTATAAATGATCATCTAGAACATCTTTTTCATCGCCATCAGCAGCATCATGGCTATAACAGTTATAGCTATATGCCTATATTATTTATCTTACATTCAGAAAAGGCAAATATCTTGATGCTAATCATGAAACATTTCTATCTTAAACATCACAGTTTTTTTCACTATTCTAACGGTTCCTGGATATCTTCTCTTTCCAGGTCAGGAAGTGCTCAAAAAACAGCCTTCATGTGAAAGTCAGTCCTGCACAACATGACTACAATCTAAAAACCCTTTTTTCCTACCATTTAGTTTCACAATATTAGAGCTGTCACTGGGTGTGTGCTCAGCTTAAAATGTTTCAACCAGCTATTTATTCCCTTTCTGCTGATAACAACATGAAGATAACAACTAGCTGGCACTCGTCTGCATCATTGGAAAGGACCAGACCTTAGTCGGTCCACCCTCCTCCCCAAGAACCTTCTTGGCCCACCAGTTGGAACCAACATTATTGGGCATGTCAGAATTTTCTCCATCTATATTGTCAAAGTTGAATTCTTTGGGAGATCCAAGGGTGATAGTGCATTTCTTTTGGTGTTTCCTTTCATCCTCAACCTGTGTAGGATCTTTATCAGATGTGATATTAGAAGTTACTCCAGCAGGGTTCTCATGTACATTTGTCATGTCTCCTGGGTTTTCCTCTCCAGTACGTTCAATGTTTTCAACAGACCCTCGCACAAATTCTGGGAAGGCTGCTGGTTTCTTTTCCACGCATCTTACAACTTCCTCTGCAGTTATCTCAAAAGAAACTCTATGATTAACCACGATCTCATCATTTCGCAATTCAATAGGTTCATCTGGAAGTGGAGTAACATCTTGATGACTTAGAAGGAAACTATCACGAGAGTTGGGCCTGGCAACATCTGGAATCAATGCACCGGATCCATGGAATGAATCCCATTTACGAAGCACAATCTTTTCAAAGTTTAAGAACTTGGTATGGTTTCCAGTTTTGAACTCGACAAAAAGGGGGTGTCCAGGAGCACGCTCAAGGTCAGGAAAAGGTGATGAGGTGCCTGAACTGGATATGCCTGAGCTAGGCGAGATCAAATGGCTGACTGGACTTCCAGGATGAAGCTGATAAGACTGAAATTCATATTGAGATAGAGGGTATCTCTGACCAACTTCACCACTTTGGAAGCTGGGTTCAAGTAGCCGTGCGAAAGGAACCTCAGGAGAGGAAGGTGTAGTTAAGTGAACTGATTCTGGGGGAGGAGTATAGGGGGCAGTTGACGGTTCAGTGGTGAAAGATGAGAACACGGGCGGAGATACTAATTGGGTCTCATGAGCATAAGGACCAATGGAAAAAATTGAGGGACGGTCCCCAGGAGAATACATAGTTGCAGATATTGAGGTGAGTGATAAGAGGCCAGTTGGTGACTGGGTTGTTGAAGGAGGTTCTGACGGAAGGAAAGATACAGGAGAGGAAGGTGGTGCAACAAAAGGAATTAATATCGAAAGTGGTTGGGATAAATTTTCAGCTGTTGGAGCATCTGCTCCTGTGGTTGGGTTTTCAGGAAAAAGAACAGCATGTGCAATTTGTTGCTTGTTTTTGTGAGATCCAAAACACCAAAAAAGGCTCCAGTAGCTTCTCCATCTTCTTTTCTGCATGTGAAATAAGAAATAACAGGCATGTAAATGTTGTAAATGGACACATATTTGGGTATAACAAAGTGTAAACAGAAGAATGGGTACTAAAAGTATATTAGCATCATAAACATAGAATAGAAATTAACCTAATAAAGGGAATTGAACTCCTTGAGGTTCATAGAACACAAGAAGAAACATTCCTTCGAAGTTCAGAGAAGAACACAAGAAGTAACAGAGAAATTATTTGACACACAGGTTTAGAAAATTCTTAAACCAAATCTCTGCAGGTCCCTTTGTCAGCTCTACAGAAGCAGGTCAAGTATACGTGTTTTTAAATTAAAAAGGCTATTAGAAAGTACATAATTCAAGATAATAAGACATCGTCCCATGTAATTGCTCCTCAGGTTACATTGAGCAGCAGAGGTTTGATATATTTACCTAGGGAAAAAAAACTGATACCAATATGTCAATCGGAATTTGGGTATAAACTTGCTAATCACAATGCACTTTGTGCAATCCCATCGGTTTATTAATGCAAGCAGCTGAAAAAAATTCAGGCAAACAATAAAGACAATTCTGTTTTACCTGTGCCACTTCTGAGGCTGGTCAGCTGGCTATTTCTTAGGATGAAAGATTCACTAGAAACTGAAATAGATTTCATAATCCTCATATGGATGACATAAACACTACCAAATATCAATCTGAGACCACTTGTCAATAAGAATAGACGTCAAAACTTAGGACAGGGCAGGATGACATGTCGAATTATTTCTCATTTCAAATCTGATAATGGTGGTGACATCTTCAGATAATGACTCTTCGTCGCATTCTCATGTGGCTGAAGAAGATAGTATTTTGCACATATTTTCAAAATCAGAAAATACACATCATAAACCAGGAAGCACAGAAAGCTGAGCAGAAGTTAACTTCAAAAAAGTTAGAATGGTAATGTCATAAAGTTATGCTTTTTCATTCTTCCATCAATGTATTGCTACTATGGACATTGTATCTAATAATGACGGAAATATTGATTGTGCCGGAGTGTATTAATAAGGGAAACACGCAAACTAAATAGGTGTCTTGGAATACATCTCTTGGAGATTCAACCCGTTTAAAAGACATACTTTAGGGAAAGAGGACCTGCATGTTCTAATTCTGGTTAAAAAGCTAGTGTCAGTGCTGGTGAGTGGAGCTCAGTGGAGCTCAACAACTCATTAACTCATATAAGGGCCATTTATCCACCAAACCCCCTTGGGTTCCTACTGAGTTTGAGTGAGGGTCTTCCAACTCAAGGAAAGTTTTTGGGGTAATTGAATACGAAGATGAACCGCTCATCACCTCCATCATATGTAAAACTGTATGAATCAATACAAAAATTTCAAAAAAGAAAAAATTGACATCAACTCTAGCAGGGCACTAAGCCACTTTAACACCAGCTCAAGTAACCGTAATTAGTTTCAAGGATCTTTAATAATGCTGATTAAATAAATAAATGAAGTCTGTAATGTTAACTGCAAAAGGTACTACCGTAAAGGGCAACACGACAGACTAATGACAACATTACAGTAAGACGACAAGCAACGTAACTACCAACCACTATCTTTTCCTTTTTAGAACAACCGATTCAAAAAAAACAAAATTTCCTTTTTACATTCTTTTTGGTAGATTGAATAACTTTCTGAATTAAAAACTCAACATGAAGGAACTTTCCCGGACAATCACATGGAACATTTAAAAACTGAAAGAAGGAAAAAAAAAAAAAAAAATCACAAATGAAATTTTGTAAGGCAGTTCTGAAAGTACTCCAAATTGTTGCTCTTAATCAGTCCTACAGATGCCTTTGATCTCACAAGACCCATTGACTTTCTCTGATACACCGAAGTCATTAAATCCATGGAAGGATTTAACCCCAACTGAACAACTTTTTCATCAACCGTTTACGCTAAAAAAACGTATTAAATTCTAATCCCCACATGAAAAAACTAAATTCAATCCAGAAAAATCAAATCATACAAACACCAGATTTCAAATCTCAGAAAGCTAACATAAACAGACATTTGACGCTCAAACTAAGTTCCGCAGTAAAACCATCAAAATTCGAGAAAAATCAAATGAAAAACAAAATCTTTACAGCTTAAGCAAACACTTCAAACTGAATTATCCAAATTCAGCAATCAATCTATGAAAATAAACAGAAATTCCAAAAGAAAACTCATACCTGAACCGAAACTTGAGGAACCCGATTCTGATTCTCAGTAGATGCGAACACACTCGCGGCAGCGTTTAGAGTCTCCAGAGCGTCGTTTCCATTCACTCCTCTACTCATCGTAATTCCGATCAATCAAAAAATTCTCCCAAAATTCTCGATCCAAAAGCCTTAAGTTTCATCTCAAATTTATCCACCTAATCAAATGAAAACTAAAAAAATACAAATCAATTATAAATATCTGTGAGACAGTGACACCGATTCAAAGGAAACGGAAGAAGTTAGCGTCCGTTTTTTTCTCGTGTAGATACAAAAATGTGTACGTATAGATAGGCTGTTACTATTGATTTGAGAGGTCAAACACGGCAACGACTAGAAAATGATTTGTCTGTCACATGATGATTAATACTGGACTAAGGTTAATATGAGTAGGGGTTAATTACTTAATTATTATTTGTTCTATTAATTATTCTTTATTGAGTGTGAAATGACCAAAATAGGCTTTTGGGGAATTGCCAAGTACATTTGGTGAAAGGGATTCACCCAATAAGAGTTTGCCAAAAAGTGGTTAACTGTGAATTTATTGCCATTGATTTTTGAGTTGAATTTTGGTAGGAAACAATTAAGCCCCCACAACCATTACAATAAAACTCATTATATTTTCAATCATACATTCTCACAATTATCGTTAAATCTTACCCATTATTTTCTTATTTTTAATTATATTTCTTTAAATTCTATTTAGAGAAATATTAGTCATGTTATTATATAATTTTGACGTAATTTAGTAGTTTTCGATGCTAGCTCATAACTTTGTTGGCCGTGATTATCATCGGTTTACAAAATAATTGTCGAACGAATTAAAACGCATTTTTACTAATCTAAAGCTTTCAAGGGCATTTTAGTATATTGGATGAAAGCGAGAAACAAATAAAATGATTAATTAACAAAGTTAAAAGCCTTTTTAATTAAATGACGGTCCGAACTTTTTACTTTATAGTTTATAGTAGTAGTAGTAATTACTAATTACCAAAGAAAGCGTTTCGTAATCATAAAAACTTTTGTGTGCACGTGTGCCCATTCACTTCTCCACCGTGGTATGTTTGGGGCCCACCCCGAAAATTCTCCGCCACCTAAGCTCTTGATATTTCATTTTTGAGCCTCCGTTTGGCAAAATTAATGATCGAACTTCATTTTTTTATGTATGGTGTCCATCGATTCATAAATATTATTCATTTATACATCGTTAATTTTTATTTATTTATAAGTTAAATTGTATATAAATGCTTCCCAAACGAAGGCTAGGTAATTTCTGAAGAAGTAAATAATTTTTTATTCATTATACAATTTAATTATATTTAGAATTACGAATTTCTAAGCAACAGATAGTATTTTCTAGACACTCGAAGCTATGATTTCTCTTACATGGTCCTTTCAATTGAGTTTCGAATATAAAAATTACTTACCTAACGGAATTTGCTACTTTTAAGACCATAATAGTTACGGTCACAATTCATCTGGACTTTCATTGTCGACTCTCATATAATTGGATCATCAACTTTTTTGACCCTTGAATGTTGAATGTGCTTCAACCGTATACGTAAAATTTCTTAAATAATATGTTTTTCTCTCATAGTCAAAAGGTGGAAATAATGATAAGAGAGAGTTGAAAGTTCAAACTTTTGAAGCAACTTCTTGAATATTAACGAAATGATATGTAACTTTGACTACCGCTTATGACTTTCTAGCCCACAAAATGTGCAATATGTAAAAACTAAAAACCCAGTGAGGGAGAGGGAGGTCCACCTGGTTCATTTTGCCTAACTATAGGGGTCACCTAACTTTTACCTATTTACTTTGTTATGCCAAAATTAATTGCTAATTAGGGCCCACAATATTTTGTGATAATCTTTTTAAAGAATTGCCCTTCATGAACATGACCACATAGGCCCTATTCCAACAAGGGGGCGATGTGGCGCCCCTAGCCGAGAGGCGCCTCTCGTCTCCTGTTTGAACAAGGGCCTATGTGGTCGTATTTAAACAGTTTTATCCATTTTAAAAAAGTTCTGTGTTTTTTGTCTTAAAATTTGTGAAAACTTAAAGTGAAATATAGAAAC
>CAIGRQ010081770.1:0-14528 GCA_903798375.1 Fraxinus sp. D2006-0159
ATAAATTTGTACAAAATGATGATCTTGCCATTTAAATTAAGCCTCTGTTTGGTACGCATTAAAATTTTCATTTTCATTCTTTTACTCATTTTCAACAACATATTCTTCAATAAAATAATATTTTTTTATCACATCAATAATTTTTCCTTATTTTTCAACCATACATTCTCCTTCAATCTACTATTTCAGAATACATTTTTCCAAAATAATGTGGCTCAAACACACCCTAAACCTGATTTTTATAAACTTGAAACTAAACAGCTAGTTTTACGTAATTATCCCAAAAAAAAAAAAGTAATTTTACTGCCTCAAGTTGAGCGGTCCAATTTCGTCTATAACTTGGACTAAACAAAACTCCAGCCAAACTTTTGTAGTTTCTGTGAAGTAAGCGTAAGTAAAAAATGGCAGCAAACCTCTGTTGGATTTGGATCGTGTGCTTCACTATTCATTGGTCCCGATTCTTTCTTGTTGGGCTAATTTTTACTTGGGCCATATAAATATAATTCCGGGTTCCAATCCATTTACCAAAACCGTTTTTGTTTTTACGCACGACTTTGGCCTTTTGTACTGCTTTCATTTGGGAGCCTTGCTATAGGTACTTGGCGTTTACACGCCCGGTGACCTGGCCCCATTGCCCCCTCACAATAGGGGGGAGGAGGCAGAATTATTATATTTGCGATGGGCTCCTCACTTATGTGAGGGGCGTGTATTCGGGCGTGTAAAACGCTCGGGTACGTTTAGCTTTTTTCTTTCTGGATCATACTATAAGTACTATATGGTGTACTACATGGGCAGTCGTCCCTCCAATAAGGGGTCGCCACTTGGCCATGTAGTCAACTATATGGTAAAATTTATAGTACATATAGTTTAATCCTTTCTTCATTTGGACCCTTCATTTGGTGAAATTGTGACCTTCTGATATGTGGTTTTTATTGAGTATATAAATGTCTCTCTCTCTCCACGCGGTGGAATGCATTTTGAGATTGCGTTTCTTCGGCTTTTCTCTTGTCCGATTCTCTGTAAACTTTGGTATTCTCTGTAAATTGTTAAAATCTTTGTTATGATTGTTTTTAGTAAACAATCGTTTGAGAGGAATTTGTATATATTACTTGAGGTTTGTGTTAAAAGAGAGGCGAGAGAAAACTTGAAGAAATATGTGATTTCATCATATATATATATTTGTATTATTTCTTGGTGAATTGATAAAGGAATCGAGCGCAATCTACTTGTAGATATTCAACGGGTGAGTAAGCCTGAGGTTGAACATCCGGGCCCTTAGTGGCATGAAAATCTCCCGCGTTCCTTTTAATTTTCTGCAAAATTTATACTATCATCATTGTTGTTAATCCTTATATAAATATGATTTCAAGACCAACAACAATGAATAAAATCTTCACGTGTGTTTCTTGTGCAATATTTCTTAGTAGTATCCAAGATAATTGATTGATTAGGGCAAAAATGAAATTATAATCGCCAATGGTGGACTTCAAATTTTCAAGGACTAATGTTAATAAAAATGAAAATCGAAAACATTAAGCCCCTGTTTGAAACCCATTTTTAGTAGAAATAATTTTTGGAATAGTAATTGATGTAAGAAATGTGTGGTGAGAAAGTGATGAAAAGTTTTTGATTTGTGTGTAATATTATTTTATTAGGAGAATGTGTGGTTGAAATGAAAAATGAGAATGAGAAAGAGAAATTAATGGGTGTCAAAGGGGCTAAGCCTATGTTTGACACCATATTGGGAGAAAAATTAGTTTTTGAATAGTGATTGATGGAAGAATATGTGGTTAAAAAGTAAAGAGAATTTTTGGATTTATGTGTAATATTATTTTATTGATAGAATGTGTGGCTGAAATGAAAAAAGAGAAAAGGAATGAGAATGAGAATGAAAAAAAAATGGGTGTCAAACATAGGCTAAAGCTCCGTTTGATACACAATATTTTCCATGGACTTTTGTAATGTTTAATAGTCAAAATTTTCCCCGAAATTTTTTCCACATTTCCACATTTTCCACATTTTTGAGGAAAAAAATTCTTGATGTTTTGGTTGTTTTGATTTTCCAAGTTTTTTTTTTTTTTTTGGCAATTGGAAAAAATTTTAAACACAATGGTAAAAAAAATTATCACTTTTATTGACGATTTCCATGCAAAACAAAGCCAAAAGAATGATGTTCGGTATGATAGTTTTTTTTTTAATTTTTTTTTTTGCAATTGGAACAAATTATAGACCCAATAGTATAAACAATTATTACTTTAATGGACAATTTCCATAAAAAATGAACCCAACGGACACCAAATTTTCAACATTTTTCAAGTGAAAAATTATATCAATCAAACACAATTAATTATAATTCCTAGTAAAACAATTTGTAGGCAATTCAATTCCCTGTAAAACATTTTCTTTCCACCAATTTTTCACATGTGCAATTAAACGGACCCAAGTTCATATATTGAGGGTGGAACGAGCAGCTAGAGCTGATGGAGTGGGATCTAATTTCAGAACCATACATATTTAACAAAGAACCTTTTAGCCATACATTTGAGTTGATTTTCTAGAATCTTATTTAATTTTACATGCTTATTCTTTTGTGGCTATTCATCCTCCTGAAGAATAGCTTATTTTTCCACGAAATTAGGAGCAAATTCTACTCATATACATGCGCAATGCTCCTCTCATATATATTAGAATTTTGATTTTCTTGGCATTTGAGCTGCCATCATTCTTTGCCCTCCATTTTGGCTCTTTGTCTCTCTCAATGCTCATTTTCTCCCTTAGAAAACGTAATGGGCTGTGGCGCTTCAAGTTATGATGCCAATGGCGTGGCTTCACCAGCCAGGCTTCGCCCCTTCTTCCTCCACAAGTTGGAGGTTTTCGCATTACGTAGACAGACCCAGGCTCCCATGACGTCGGACCCTAGTTCGACTCATGATCATTCCAAGAAAGTATTGCTTATGCATGATAGTATAGAGGATGGAAGTGCTTCTAAACCTGAACCCTTGTTCTTTGATGCTCGTAAAAGCACGTCAGAAGAGGCTCCGGACAAGGAAAAGGTTAACAAGATTGAGGATATTGAATTGACAGATGAAGAGTTTGAGGATGTAGAAGAGGAAGATTATGATGAGAGAATGCTAAGGAATGATGGTCCAGGTTCACCCAGTTTCCGGGTATATATCAAAGATGACGGGAAAGATGACAACAACTATGGTACATGATAATCTATAAATTTGGAAAATTTCTTGGAAACTATTGAGAAATTTTTTACTGAAATATTCGAAAACTTTGATTATGAATTGTGGACTAAACTAAACCACAATAATTTGTCTTAAAAACTTTTTTAGGAATAACGTCTCTGTGTCATTTCATATCCTGTCACCTGTAGTTGAGGAATATTTTTCTGAAAAGAAATTTTGTAGAAAAACCTAATGTATACAATATTTTCCGACATTTTTTCACCTCCCTACAATCCTGGCCCCGCCACTGCATAAACACATTTTTTGCTTTTTGATTTGTGCCGGAAAAGATACAATATAATGATTGATGATTACCTAATGCAGTTACCAGTGATTCCTTCGAAGATGCAGTTTCATCAAAGGTAAATTTTATCTTCCCCACCCTCCAAATCCCCAACACTATTACGATATGTTTGGTATGCTAGATTGAATAATTATAATGGACAGATTAAAAGAAAAAAGTTATAATCTTATCTGTTTTTCAGGAAAGTAATGACGAGTCTCTAAGCAACAAGAAGATAGTGAAGAAAGGAAGGAAAGTGAGGAGTTTCAAAAACGTTTTGCCTAAGGGAGGACAAATTGTAGTCAAGAATCTATTGAATGTTAAATCCTGCTATAATTCATCCAACTCTGCACACCATCGCACTCATTTTCTTACTCCGAGAGCAACTGCTTGATTGCTCCAAGAAAATATTGTTCGCTTCATTTATTTATTTATTTATTCGTCTTTAATTCTTCTCGAAGGGTAAGTTGGAGTTGGAAATTAAGAAATATGTGAAGTATGGCAGGATGAATAGTGCTCAATTATAGAGGGGAAATTCCATCCGACGCAATTATACTTTGGAGTGGTGGGTTTTTTAACCTGAACCGAACTTCCCGAACCAGAACTGGAGGTTCCAGCCCGATTCCAAAAAAAGCTAAAAATCGAAATCGAAAATTCTAGAAAGGATCCTGATTCTTGAATCGAAAATGTGGTACCCGACTCTAGAACCAAACTTGTTTTATAAGTTTTTAGCTTTTGTAGAACTGGTGTATTCATATTTTAAATTTTTGGTTTGTTCTTTGGGCATTCATATTGGATACTGTTAGTGCCATAGTTGCAGTGGATTGAAAAAATATTGAAATATATATTTGATGACATATTTTATTTATTATACTTTTGCTACTTTGAGTTCGTGTTCAATTCCAGTAATTACGTGCATCCAAATAATTTTATTTACGAATATTCGAAGTGTAATTGGTAGTTCCAGGTATCAAAATACCCGGATCGACCACCTGATGTCCAAGCTTAATACTTTGGTTTAATTTCAATCAAATATCTATAGCTCAATTTTATTCAATTGATGACTATATTTTAATTTGATTTTATTCAACCTAACTCTAACTGGGCTAGGCTTGGAGATTAAAATACTTAAATATTCTCAATTACCAGTAAATGTAATTATTTGTTTTTTGATACTATTTTATATTTTTTAAATACAAACTTAAATCTAAAATTACAAAAATAAAAGACTGAGAACCTCTTTTTCTTATGTTTTACTTTTATTGGATCTATATACTTTTATTACAAGAACAATCAAATATATAGCAAAGTGGTTTTAGTCAAATTTTCGAAAGAAGTAAAACTCACAAAATCATATATATGTTCTTTTCTTTATTATTTTTCAAATAATTATATTAAAAAACTACTAGCAAATCATAAAAATTTATTCGTAACAAATTAAGTGAGATAGTGTAAGGTATTGATGTAGTCGTGTTTCGATATATGGACAGTAGATCATCTAAAAGTTGATTGATTAAGTGGTAGATAACTATTTTTTTAATATTTGTCAAAATTCTTAGTGTTTTATATGAATCAACAATTTTTTTTTGAGACGACGTACATCTAATTGAAAATTAGTTAAAAATTAAAGTATTCTATTGTGTAAAAGTTTGAAGACCTCAAATGTAATTTTTATATGTTCTACTAAATATTTTCCTGTATAGTATTATTGACCATTGACCTTCATTTAATAATAATAATAATAATTTTTTATTTTTTTTTACATGGGAAGAATCCCCCCAACCAACCCTTCCAGCCCTGAAAAGTCAAGAAAAAAAAAAGGCACACTTTTATATTTCCTCTGGTCTCCCTACAGTTTGTAATCCTACATTTCCTACCATAAATTTGCAAACGATCGCGCTACTTGTACAGAAGAGTTTGACACCTTCGTTGACAGAAAGCCACGTGGCGGCCCCCTATTGGGGGCGCGTACGAATAGATTAATTCATTTGCAAAATAAAAGGACATCCTGTCTGTATTGTACAACTGAATAAAGCGCCGACTCAATTTAGAGTGGTACCGTACAAACCAATCTGGCAGCCAAACAGATCAAACCACTTGTACGTTTATTAATTCTCCCAAAACTCTTTGTTCCAACTCTCTAATCGAAATCTCCCCATCAACACCGCATACACGAGCCGGGTAATTCTCTCTTTTTTTTTTTTTTTCCCCTCAACTTTTTAGTTTTAATTTGTTTGGGTTCTCTCATTTTATTGATAATATGCATCTGATATAGTTGCCTAAGATTTGATCTGAGAAATGAAATCTGATTTTTATATAGGCATATTAATTGATTTATGGGTGTATGTGATTTGAAAGTTTGTTTTTGTTGATTAGGGAGTCAATATGCTGGGAGTTCTAAGGCAAAGAGTGGCCTGCAGAGGCATTCCTACTTCGGTAATATGACATCTTGATTATTGAAAATTATGGTAAATTCATTTGTTTGATTGTTAAAATTTTTTGAAAGGTTGTGTAAGTTTTTCTTCATTTTTTTTTTTCCTGATTCGAAGAATTTGGAGCGAGGAATGCGAGTACTTGCATCCCGGTCTTTTTCTTCCACAGCAAAAGAGGTATATATACGACTAACCTATGTAGTTTTTTTAAGTTTCTTAATGTTGTGAGAATTGATATTAGAGAGGTGTGTATTTGAGTAAGTTCATAACAATGTTTGGTAGTTGAAAATTGAGGGAGTATATATAATAAAAGATATTCATCGAGTGAAATCTGTATAGTTTTGATATCTTTGGGTTTCAATGCTGCATTTGGTGCTTTTCTTGTTTTTAAGCCTTTTGGGTACTTCCTTTTAAACGTTCTACGGTTCTACCAAATGCAACCTACATCGGAACATCAACCTAAATGTATATCCAAGTACTTTGATTTGTGTGTGGTTAATGATATTGTAATTCCCATTTCTTGTAGATAACTGTCCGTGAGGCTTTAAATTCAGCCCTTGATGAAGAAATGTCTGCTGACCCTAAAGTCTTTTTAATGGGTGAAGAGGTAATCTGAAGTTTTAATTTAGTATGAGAAGAAAATTTAATTACTAACGCTGTTGATTTGTTCTTTTTGGGTTCCATGACTTTTTTTGACTGTTTTTATTACTGTTATTCAGGTTGGTGAGTATCAGGGTGCATACAAGGTGGGTGTTACTCGTTCAACAGCACCTCAACTGCTTTAACAACAAAGATTTCCATAATCCTATTTTATTCTTTTAGTAACTGGGTGTTGATTTATTGTGTTCTATTTTAGATTTCCAAAGGGCTTTTGGAGAAGTATGGTCCCGACAGAGTTGTCGATACACCCATTACTGAGGTTTCTCTTGGTCTTTTACATATAAATTGTTCTAGCTGTGTTTGTAATATTTTCCATATTCAACCATTTTATGTGTTGCAGGCTGGATTTACTGGAATTGGAGTTGGTGCAGCTTACTATGGTCTGAGGCCTGTAATTGAGTTCATGACTTTTAACTTTTCTATGCAGGTGAGATTTCTTTCTTTGATGCTATGGTGGGAGTACAGAAAACAGGACTTTGTTTATTCTAATTAGAAATATTTCCATTCAATTTTAAATTGGTTCTTCACAAATTTAATTTTAATCAATTCTTGGTCCCTAAATCCAACTTTCCATTCCAATACGATGCTCTACAAATGTTATGATTTAGCTAGAGTTCGTATAAAATAGTTGATGACATGCTCAACTCAAAACTATGACAATTTAAGCGAAGAAGACACATACTTTACTGTGTTAGTTTTTGGTCCAATACTTCTTAATGACAAAAATCATGCCTACAATTTACCATGACTGAATTCTATGCATCGAGGAAGAACTACATGTATTCTTCAGAAGTGATCTTTTGACTATTAAAGCCTTTTGTTAGCCACAGTGTGAAGGTAGTGACATCCTCTTTTTCCTAGGTAGTCACACACTTGTAAATATAGAATTGCAAGCTTAAGTGGTAGACCAATTCAAAAGCAAAGAATGTTTCAACTTATTTAGTATCAACAAGAAAGAAATAAAAAAACTCAAGTGTGTGGTTTCATTTCATTTCTTTGATTTGCTATTTAGTTCCCCACAAGCATCTTTATGTCCTAACAAAATCGATATAACACTACGTTGGAATAACTGATGTGTTGTTGTTGCAGGCCATTGATCACATTATTAACTCTGCTGCAAAATCAAATTACATGTCAGCTGGTCAGATATCAGTACCTATTGTTTTCAGAGGTCCTAATGGTGCTGCTGCTGGTGTTGGTGCTCAACATTCACAGGTACGAGTTTGATTCAGCTCGTCATTTTTTTCTTCAAAATATCATGCGTCACACTTCAGATCGACTCTCAATAATCTGTTGTTACAATTCAAGGAATTCTTTTCTTGTTTTTCTTCTAATGGTAAAAGGAGTGAGTATTTCGATGGGAAAATGAGCTCAATTTTTAATTTATGATGGAAAAAGAGACTTTGTTCATGTTTGGCAAAGCATAGATTATAATTTCATCTAGGGAAAAATTGCAGCATTGGGCCCTAATCTTTTCAATTTTTGTAGATTTTACCCCAACCTTCATTTTGTGCCATGAAAGATCCCCAACCTTTCATAAATATGCAATTGGGATCCATCTGGATGGAAACCATTCACTTTTCCATTAGTTGACCAAGAAAATGAGTTTGACCACTAATTATTTCTATAAGGGTAGAATGGTAACTTTATCTCTTTTCATATAAAAAAATTAAACAAATTAAATAAAAAAAAAAAAAAAACCATCATCTTTCACAACTACCCCATCCCATCCAAACCCTACCCCCTATTCAAAACCAAAATCACTCGATTTACTCCAACTGTTGACCAACTATTTACACGTGCAACGCCGCTATGTCGGCGCAGTTACATCACTCGAAGTACTCCAATATTCAGTCTCTTCGTCGATTCATTACTCAGGCAAGTGTCGCCGCTAACGTTAGGACGCATAACATCCTCCGAACAGCCTACCTCGACTGTCAAAAAATGGACCTTGCTTTGGAACTCATCAATGATGCACCATTTAACCCCTCCCCCACCACTTACCGCATTCTCTTAAAAGGCCTCGTAAACAATCATAAAATCGAGAATGCCCTTGAGCTAAAGGACGAAATGGCCACCAAGCGCTTTAAACTAGACCCAACTGTTTATTCATAACTAGACCCAACTGTTTATTCATATTTAATTTTGGGTTTAGCTAAAATTCAAACTCGGATGGGGTTTTCGAATTATAGGAGGAACTAAAGGAGAAATTGGGACAAGAAGAAGTTGGAGGTGGTGATGGCTTCGATTTTGATTTTGATTTCTCATTTGGGTTCCATTTGGCAATGTGGAAGAGGGTAGCAAAGGTGGTGGATGTTGTGGATTCGACGGTGGTAGTGTTAGTAGGCGGATTTGGGCGGCGATGGGTAGCCAGGTTAGGTTTTGGGGTAGGGGTACGGATTTGGATGGGATGGGATGGGGTAGTTGTGGAAGATTATAGTTTTTTATTTAATTGTTTTAATTGTTTTTATATGAAAAGAGATAAAGTTACTATTTTACCCTTGTAGAAATTATTAATAATGTGGTCAAAATCATTTTCTTGGTCAACTAATGGAAAAGTTGACGGTTTCGTCCAGATGGACCCAAGCTACATATTTATGAAATGTTAGGGACTTCCGTTGGTACAAAATGAAGGTTAGGGTAAAGCCTGCAAAAATCGAAAAGTTTAGGGACTGCTGTTGTAATTTTTCCTTTCATCTAGTGAAATATTTTTTTATCCGCACATTCTGTAGGACCCATTTATAATAATCACTCACGAGCATGCCCTTTATAACACATACAATAAAATAAGGCGTTGCTTCACCTTCTGGACTATATTTTATTCTTTTAACATTGTCCTCTTGCGAGCTGTACAAACTCACAGTTTCTATTCCACAATTCAATATATCCTACCATCTCACTCAGTGTGTGTCGTGCAGTGCTATGCAGCCTGGTATGGTTCATGCCCAGGATTAAAAGTACTGGCTCCATATTCATCAGAGGATGCTCGTGGCCTGCTGAAAGCTGCTATAAGGGATCCAGATCCCGTTGTTTTCCTTGAAAATGAATTGCTGTGAGGATTGAGATTTCATTCGATGTTTATAATTTTCTGTACCATTATCATTTAATGTTAATAACTTTGTGTCACAGATATGGTGAATCCTTCCCTGTTTCTGCTGAAACTCTCGATTCCAGTTTTTGTCTTCCAATTGGGAAAGCTAAGGTATTTAATCGAAGTCCATTGTACTTTTGCTTTGCATTATGTGTGTGTGTGTGTGTGTGTGTTACTTATCTCTCTTCAATTTTATTTGGCAGATAGAACGTGCTGGGAAGGATGTGACAATCACTGCTTTCTCCAAAATGGTTGGCTATGCTCTTCAGGTGGGTCCAGTCAATTTGTGGATAAATTAAATAGATTTGAATCTCATAGAATGTTTGCAGCATCAGTTGTTTTCAACAAATTAATGTAAACTTTAAGATGAGACAAATTATAGTACAAAATCAGAACTAGCTCTTTTCTTGCGAAATTTTTTCTTATATTACTTTCCATGTGAAATCTGTATAGGCTGCTGAGATTCTTGCAAAGGAAGGAATTAGTGCTGAGGTAATTCAATGATATTCAATTACACTACACTTGACATCTTGAAATGAAGAATGGAAACATGGTGTTTTAGGAACTTGATTTANCAGGTGATAAATCTTCGCTCGATTCGCCCGCTTGATAGAGCCACGATAAATGCTTCTGTCAGGAAAACAAATAGGCTTGTGACTGTTGAAGAAGGATTCCCTCAACATGGTGTTGGTGCAGAGATCTGGTTACTTTCTGTACCCAACTGGATCACCCATGCTTTCTCCTCAACTAATGGTTCCTTTTATCACTCAATGTATTTATTATTATTTTCATTCCTTCAGCACATCTGTTCTTGAAGATAGCTTTGAGTACCTTGATGCTCCCGTTGAGAGGATCGCCGGGGCAGATGTTCCCATGCCCTATGCTGCAAATCTTGAGAGAATTGCTGTCCCACAGGTTAGTTCTTATTGGGCCTTTTTCCTTTTGTTTTGACTATATCTTATTTGGCTTTAATAATGCAATACACAAATACATATGTACTTAAACATAATTAATGGGATAAAAGAAAGGCAAAATTAGTGCTGGACTACCCAACCTTTCATGTGGTGTGGTTGTCCTTAACCTTCAAAATTGAGATTCCAGGTCCCCAAACCTATATAAATCTGTAAATCTTGGTTCACACGTGGGAAAAACTGCCCATGTAAATGTGAAAAATTGCATGCAATTTTTAGTTAATTGAAGAGAAATGTTAAGTGGCTTGATTGTTATGTCATCTAGCTCTGAGTCGTGTGAAAGACGCTTCAAATTTTGACATTCACATTGATGGTTTCAATCACATTGGACTTTGATTCATAGATTTAAATTGATTGGGGACCTAGATTCATTTTTGGAGGTTGGAGACTCATAATCACCCTACCTGAAAGGTTGGGGAGCTCAGCCCTAACTTTCCCTAAAAGCAATGGTGGTTGAGACTAATTTGACTATTTTTTAGCAGACACTTGACGTCATGGTGGATAAACTTGAGCTAAAATGTTCATGTACTATTTTCTTTTAACGTGCTATTATGTTATCTGAAGATTGTGACCTTTAGTAGGTGCCCACTGGTTCAATTGTTGAAGCATGTCTATATTTGTTTCTTCCTTTTCTCATTATACTCTTCATGTTATCTTTGATTTTGATTGAAGTCTTGAAGCCCTTAGGTAATCCCAACTCCACTTATATTTTCATCATCTATCAAATAATTCTTCGATCCCTTTGATTCTATTCTGTCATAGCCCAATCCCCTCGTGCACTAGCACTAGTTTGAGATAAACCTTTTTGAATAATTCATCTATTGGGGTTAGATCTAAAGATTGTTTTTCCTCTGTTATTTACTTATTCCATATATACGTACTGTGGGGAGAAAAAACGAGTTGTAAGATAATATATAAGCCAACACTAGAGCTTCAAACAATCTAGACTACTTTATTGACAAATTTTTCTTCTTTTCTTCCATTATTTTTAATTCAAATGATCCTGCATGTTGTTGAACTCATTCCCTGATCTGATTTTGATGCTTTAAAATCCATGGTTCAGGTCGAGGACATTGTTCGAGCAGCAAAGAGGTCTTGCTACAGATCAAGTTCATTGGCTGCAACTGCTTAAAATTTACAAAGAACACAAGGTTTTTGTTGATTCTAGATTTTTTTTTACACGTTTTTGTGTGGATTTTTCCATTTTCCTTTGACTTCTGTGGTTAACAAATCCACATTTGCTATAAAATAAGATAAATAACATTGACGGCATACGAGTTTCTGAAATTTCTCTCGTTGTCACAGTTGAAGAAGATTAATATGTAAGAAAACCAAAGAAGCTCAGCGAAGCAAAAGCTGCAAAGCCATTGTTGTTATCCTAGTTTCGTTTGCATACTTTGTTACTTTTTCTGGTTTTGGTTGGCATATCTTTTATCCGAAAGTCGATTACACGAGGCAGGAATTATCTACATATCAAGTCGAGTTCTTCATAATCAGCTCCGACTTGATACTCCTCTTGTCGAACTTATGTGTTTGGCAATGATTTCTCTCATATTTTTACCGGCAAATTATTTTATAATAAAGTTCTTTTGTTGCCGATAATGTCTGTTAACTGAATCGACCCATTGCCTGCATAAAATGTGCATTTGGATTTATCTTTCAAGAAAAGTTGTACAATTATGTATTTAGATGAAAATGAAGAGGACTTGGGGTGCAAACGAGCCCCTCTAGATGGGAAGAAAGAAACAGAAAGAGAAGAGAAAGGAAGGAAGGAGTCTCCATCGTTTAGTGCATCTTGCTAATTCGTCCAACTTTTAAAATTGAACTTTTACGTCCAAAAAGTGTAGTGCTGTTGGCGTAGTTAGCCCTTTTATTTAAGGGTAAATTCCTCCAGGGATCCGAATGTTTCATGAGTGTGGCAGGTAAGTCCCTACCTTTTTATTGCGTGGGCAATATCTCTACCTATGGAAAACGTAAACGGCTTCGCGAAACGCATGTGATGTTTGATTGATGTTTGATTAAAGGGTAAAATTATTTTATTTTATTTTTTTATTAAAAAAAAAAAGAAAAGAAAAGAAAAAGTGCAACATTTGATGTGTTATGAAACAGATGATAAGATAATGAAATAATGAAGAAGAAAATAAGAATACAAGAATTTACATGGATACCCAATTTGGGAAAAAAAACAATGGGTAGAGGAGAATAATTCACTATAACTAATTGTTTTGTGTTTACAATATTAAAATTTCAATTATTTCAATTGAAATTTAAGCTCTCAATCTCTCGATATGTTGTTGAAGAGGTAGAAAATATAACACGAATGTTACAACATGGAGATACAATGTGAATATATATATATATATATATATATATAAACTCTTTTATTGGAGTCCACGATGGAGAAGAAATTCCAAAATTCGAATAAAACGAAAAAAATCGTGAACATCAGTTACGCGCTACCATTGCAGCGCTAGCGCTCAGGCACTATGTGGTCACTGCCTCCTTTTTCTTATTGTTTCAATTCTTGGCGTCTAGGCGTTGTGATGGTAGCACCTAAGCATTAAGTCTCGGGTTAACATTCAAAAACATGTCTTTTTGCCATTCAATAGTCTTTTTTTTTTTTAAGTCAAACTCCTAATTATTATTGAAATTTGATTTCCACAACTTAGGACTCTACAAACCCAAATATTTTAGACTTTCTCTAATCAACCGAATCCCAAATCACATTGAATTTGGATCACACCACAAAATGATGTAATTTGAATAGTCATTTTTTTTTTCAAAGTTTTGGAATATAAGAACTTTTCTAGATAATTTTATGATAGTAGGAAATGAAAAGGACTATTACTAATTTTATGTCTAGACGCAGAACATGTAGAAAATGCCTTGTCTAGTGCTTAGATGGCAAAAAAACGTTGTCCACTTACGACGCTCAAGTGGTATTATGTATAGTTTTAAAGTCCAATTGACAAAATCCAGTTCAAAATGTTGCTTTCTGTCCGAGACAAAGCATGAATGATTCTGTGGATTATGTTTTCGTTGAAAAATTAAAAAATTAGTGATTGTTAATTTTTCAATATAATTTTATAATTAGTTCTCAATTACAGATTCCGTCGATCACTTCATTACTCATTTTGAATTTTTTACACAATAAAATTTAAACAAGTGAAGTACAAAGTATCATAATATCACATGACATTCTATCAATGGACTGTTTAAAACACAATCAACTTTTCCATCAAATTATCTACTGTCACCTACGGCTACACTTCTATCACTACATCTGTCAAAATTCTTCTGGTAAAGTGGCATGATCCGAGAATCATACAGTTTTCAATGTTAATTATGACTGTAGTATTACAATGAAAATGAGAGAATTAAGGTAAGCTCGAAACTGAAACAATGGATTTAAGTAATAATCAAAAAAATTCATGTTATATAACTAGAAAATAGGTTACGATTTATATGACATAACGTATAAGTTACAAAACTCGAACAAAATCAGTGAACAAAATATTCATGCATCTCTTTAGAGGGAAACCAATTAAACAGAGAGAGTAAATGCTGATCATAATTTTTTTTATGGAGAAAAGCAAAATAAAGATAAATATAGCATGTTGTCAGACTCGAACAAAAAATCTTACTCTTTATTTTAACATTCCTCGAGATGCTCTTTAAAATAAAGAGTATTGTTGAAGATGCCTTAAGACTTGTGATAAGTGTGTTTTGCACACTTAATTTTGCAACAAAACATGACTAATTATTGATATAAATGCTTAACTATAGCTTAATTTGATATGAATTGTGTTTGTAGGCCACTTTGATGGAATTAATGAAATGTGCGCGAAAAAAGGCGAA
>CAIGRQ010081801.1:2536-13849 GCA_903798375.1 Fraxinus sp. D2006-0159
TTTTTTTTTTTTTTTTTGGTAAAACATTAAGTGTTCTAGTGTAGACTGTTTACTTTCTCAGTCAGTCAGTCTTCAGTTTCGTGGGACTGTTTTTACTTCTTTGTGCATAGGAATTCAAGCATGTGTCTTCTCCTGTATCATGTATTGGTCAAGAGGGGAAATTGGAAGGGAGAAATCAATATGCTGCGTTACATGGGCAAGACTTGAACTTGTTACACATACGAATTTCTTAGCACTCTGTTTAAGAATGATGATATTTCTTGCTAGTGTGTATGTTGTGAAAATCCTTATTCTAAAGTTTACTATTTCGCTCAATCTTCTGCTAGAGAGTAATTCAGCACACCTTTTCTTTAACCCCTAATTAAGGGATTGTTGCTTGTGCTGTTTAACTTTGATTATTTTTCTTTTTCATATTTGACTTCTACGGTTTGTTTATAGGCTTGCTATCCAGAGGTTAGAGATTGCAAAGAATGATCTGCGTAACAGGATTGCGAAAGAGGTAGTTTTTTTACTGTGACAAGCATGCTTACCAAATTATGTCACCAGGGTAATGTTTGTGAATATGATTTATTTTTCGTCTTTGTTAGGCAAGAGGAAATGCAATTTTGCAAGCTAGCTTGCAGAGAAGGAAGCAAGCTTTGCACGAGCGTCGTTTGGCACTTGAACAAGATGTATGTGTTGCTTGTTCTTGTTTAAATTTTAGCTATTTTTTCCCAAATGTTTTTCAACCATCCCATATTAAGCGAGTTCTATTTTTTAGTGCTCTTTAGTTTAGCCACTGCACTTGCAAAAGATATATTTTTGTGACAGTTTTTATATTTATTACAGTATATCATCCAAATTTTTTTGTGAATAGTGACCTTATTGGTAGGTCACATGAAAGTGTGCTTCTTATGCTTTTAATGTCCAACTTTTGTGGTCCTTTGACACTTTAATTCCTTGAAAAGGGGTTTGCAATACACGACTACACGTACATCCCCGTCCCCCTACCCTGAATGTATTGATCTGGTGTTTGCAGACTTATCCCTTGTTCTGTTATAGGTTGCAAGACTACAAGAACAGTTGCAAGCTGAGAGAGATTTACGGGCTGCATTGGAAGTTGGCTTGAGCATGTCTTCTGGACAGGTTTCGGGATCTGATGGGATGAATTCCAAGGTTTGTATCACTTATTATATCTCTCAGTTATCCTACAATTTCGTGGAATGTCTGATATGTTTTGTATTCTATGCAGACGAGGGCTGAGCTTGAGGAGATAGCTCTTGCTGAAGCAGATGTGGCCATATTGAAGCAGAAAGTTGCTGAACTTCATCATCAGCTTAGTCAGCAACGTCAGCATCACTATGGCTCTCTCCCCGATGCATCCGGTCCCTATCAACGAGCCACAAATCAGAGTCCTCAGCAGTGAGTCAAAAGCTCATTATATCATCTTATGATGCTGTCAGTCGTTTATGGAATTCAATGGTTCCTTTAGTGCATTTTAACTATGTTCTTATCCCACCAAAGTACTTGGCATAACAGTGAATTAAGTAGAAAACAACTATGAACATAGTTTACAAGATAGATGAAATGTAGAAATGCCCAAGATTTGCTGCACGGTCTAGTGAGTTTACTGATTATCAAGGGGTGGCTTGCGTCATAAGATGATATGCTTGACTGAAACTTTTTTTCCCCAGCATTACTTGCAAGAAGATACCTTTACTATAGACGTATGATTCTCTGTAGCAAACAACTTATCAAGAATTAGTGCATCAGCTGTTCTCAAATTAGAGGGGAACTAAATAATTTATGCCTTTTTATTGAAATTGAATATTATTATTTCCCTTCTAACAGGCCAAAAAATTCTGGCCCGCTATATTAAATTTTCTTCTTTGAACAATGTTTTTACATGCTTGTACACTTCTATGGATCTAAAACAAAACATGCCACCACATTTCGCTTTGTTCAATCCATCTAGAATGAATCATGTGAATCTAACACATTCTGTTCAAAAGACATACATGATGGTTAAATTAATTATTTCAGTGGTTGAGGAGTAAGCCATTTGATTCACTCTAAGTTACAATTTGATTTAGTGTTCGTTTATTAGATGTTCTCTATCTGGGGTTGAAAAAGCTTACTCTTTTTTCCCTTCAGGAAATATTTCCAGCATGATTTTGACACAAAGCTTGCTTTCTGTAACCATGAACGGCAACAAAGAACTGAGGTGAGTGCCATGTCAATCTTTTTATTTTTTCCCATGCCTTGTCAAACTGTGACGCATTGCATTATCTGGGAATCCATATGCCTTCTATTTTATGATAGGGAATTTACAGAAGTTGCCTTTTATATAGGGTGTGGTTACAGTTTACATTCCTTGTATTCGGATATTACTATTTACATACTACTTTTTATAAGCATTAACAAATAACATATTCGATTATCTGTCGAAACAAATCGGAACAAAATTAAAACATATCCCAGTGCATTAGGTTTGTTCCCTTCACATACCTTGTTTACATCTGTTACGCCAGTTTTTCCTTTTTTTGAACATCTGTTACGCCATAAGGTTAGTTATACTTTACATTCCTTATTTTTATATATTACTAGTTACATACTACTATTTCATAAGCACTAAAATAACATTTTTTCGCTATGTCCAAAAAAATAGGAAAAATTACAATTACTTGTTAATACCAAAAAGCTACTTACTGGTAAGACAATCTTGTTAAAATAATATATATATATATATATAGCAGTATGTAATTCGTAATTTTTGAAAACGCGGAATATAAAGTGTAATTACGCCCTATATACAACATATGCTTTGTAATTTCGTCCCTTTTTTGGGATGGTGCAGCCAAGCATGTGATTAAATTTTCTATCCGACTCAAACCTTGTCCTCAATTGTTACAGGAGTTGGTAGGAGCAGATCTGAGAAATATTAGAGGACAAATATTGACATCTGGAAGCAGTAGTAGACGACCTGCTCGGCATCAGTTCATGGATTCAACAGGTTTGAGTGATTATAAAAGTACTGGGGCATTCATGAGTTCTTATGTGGACAACCTTTCTTATGTTGATTCTGCAGCCATACCTTCCACATCTAGAGCAGCGGAGGTAGGATTCAAGTTGCGAACATATTTTATCTGATCTTAAAAAGTTCAATTAGAAGTGGATACCAGTATGAAATAGATTTTAAAATAAATAATTGTTTAATCGGTCAAAGTTGGAAGTAAATTACTTATTTTGAGAGCGAGGTAAGTTACTTTCAAAGAAACTTCTTTTATAATTTGTAAGGAACGAGTTATATATCCAAACCATGTTTACTTCGTTTTGTGTGGATTTTATTTATATGGTTTTGTTTGCGGCCCATTGAACGAGGGGTATTTAGCATCAACTTTCTTCTTCGTTTAGAATACTTACTAAAATTTGATGATGCGTGCATCAATTGACACGTTGTGACTAGAATCTAAGATGAAACCTTTTGATCCTAAAAATTCTATAATGTGCTGCAGGTGATAGATTATCCTAGACATCCGTCAGCAGCAACATCCACTTTGGTTGAATTGACAACACGCCTAGATTTTTTCAAGGAAAGGAGGTCTCAGTTGATGGAACAACTCCATAGCCTCGATTTAAACTATGAAACTTCACAAGATTGTATGTATAAATCATCGTCTCTCAAGTGGAACTGAACATGGTTTCTTCTCAGGCGTATCAAGAGGAGATACTAAAGTCGTGACCTTGTATATTCTTTGTCCCCATTAGTATATAGTTGTATTTCATATTTGTCAGTTACTCGCTCTATTATTAACTTCTGTTTTTGTTTCGCATTTTTGCGGAGAATGCAATTGGCATCTAGGCTCCGTGATTCTTATCAACTATATTAACTTTTAAGGTGCACAACTTCGTGTAATAATTAATATGACATTACGTTATATGTAAGGAAATTAGTCGAGCATTTTGGTTGAATGAAACATACTCAATGTCTGTTTTGTTAAGACACTGTAAGGATTATAAATTCCATATATCTTGTGGTTAATGCTTCTGTTTTTTGTACAAGACAAGACTTTCTGAGTGAATCACCTTGAGTTATATTCAACTCTCTAAAAACTCTTAAATCAACTCTCTGTTGAAGTTACTTGAACTAGACAAAAAGGTCTTTCAATTAGACAGCACATAAATTATCTAAATAAACTGAAAAACAAATCACTTTCACTAAATCATCCAAATAGGTTCCAAAGTAACTTCTTGATTTTGACTTTTTAAAAGATGTGCGAAACATGTTTTAGGCCTTGTTTGGTACGGATTAAAATTATATTTTAATTTAAGTCAAAATCAAATAATCAATATTAATCACATCTTCCATGGATCTCATAACTTTTTAACCACACATTTCAAAAGAGTTTTATTACAATCTACAAAAAAATCTAATTTTAGAGCCCGTTTGGTAGAGATTAAAATTGAATTAAAATTAAAAAATTAGTCGTTATTGTTGACTTTTATTAGACGAGTATGACTCAATAATGACTATATTTTCAATTTTAATTGGATTTTAATCGGTACCAAACGGGTTTTAATCTCTCCCAAATCTAATTTTAATTCCTTAATGTTCTGAGACCTTAAGGAATTGACAAAAGCTTATATATAATCAGTACACGCGACATTCTGGGTATTGCAGAAAATCCTGACTAATAAAAGAGAGGCGACTCAATATTGAAAGCTTCAAGAAAAGGCATAATGAAAAAAAAGCAAATTCCAAAGGTACTTCTGGTATACAAAGAATATCAAAATTCATCATTCTGCCATTAAGATGTGTCTGTTTGACAATAAACATTTCTTCTATCTGGTATTGTTCTCCGTCTAGTATGTATGTATAGTCCTTGTGACGGCCACCAAAACAAGTCGATCCATAAACTGTCGTTAATCTTCATAAGATGTCAAAGTTCGAAGATTTTCCTCCAATCTCAGCCGGTAGTTATTCTGTGTCCCATCCAGGAATGTTTGCAGTAGCCTCGTTCACCGCCTTCACAAGTCTTACCTGTACACGAACACATAATCAATGAACACATAGCAAATCATTTTCTTCTTTTCGTTTTATGAAATTTATTCCTTGTAAGCAAGCAACCACATATGCTTATTACTACTACTAATACTACTACTAGCTTGGATGGACTGAACATGAGTTTCGAATAACCTAAAATACTGCTAATTGCATATTTGGCAAAGCTTAAATTGTAATTTAAGCTGGTCGAATATACTTTTTATCCACACATTTTGTAAAAGCAGAACTGTCACCCACTTATTATCCACACATTCCCATAGGACACACTCCTTATAATCACTCAAAAGTACTCTTGAACAAGCATTCAACATGATAACTGACGGCATACTTTCACGTATGAGTTATTGGTATTGTATTACTAATAGTAAAAATAGATAATTTGCACTGGGAAAGAGAGTTATTATTATATATGGGAGAGTTGATCAAGCTACTTGATTCATCCATCTTATAGAGTAGATTTTGGATCCATAAACTCGAGCACAAAAACATAGAGATGCATTGAAGTTCAGAACAGAACAGGTGACAAAAGGTTACGATTTTAATAAAAAGTAATACGTACCACACTTTCAGGAATGCCTGGAGGGGGCAGCGGGAGATTTCTTGGCGGAGGACCACGAAGATAAGATCTCTTGTCAAATCTCCACTCTCCAATTTTCCCATAAGTTAACTCACCCTGTTAAATTGCTCAAGTTTAACAAATCATAAGCATTATATAAATGAATCTTCATTACAAAGAATACTCCAAAGCCAAAGAACATGCAAAAATTTCTAGTGCATTATTTTAGTATAAATTGGTTACCTTCATGTTGTAATCACATCCATAGGTGTAATGGATGATGAACTTCTTGCCAATTTCTGTATCCCAAGGGGGCTAAAGATACAAATGATACATGTTAATCATTGAGAGATTTATGGAAATTCATTGAAGATAAGGAGATTCCAACATATAATCATGCATACCTGTAACATGAAGTCTTTGCGAAGAATGTGCCGCACGCCATGCAAAGCAGATGCAACTGCATATGCATACCTATTGTACAAACGAATGTCAGCCAGATGAACAGCCATTTACAACTGACCAAATTCACGTGCTAAAAAGATTCCAAGAGCACTTACATTTCTAAAACCCAACCAAAAGCTTTATCAGTCTCTGGGTCATCTTTCATCCGCAAGGACACGTTCATCCATGTAGGCGCAATTTTCTCCAGAATTGCCTGGAACAATTTGATTGGTCAACACACTGTGAAAGGTAACTTCCTCGAGGCAATTACATAATGTATGAAGGCTATATAGCATAAAATAACAGCAATGATCAATGACATTGAGATTTCGTGAAATTCTTTGATAGGGCTCTCTCTATAAAGACTGGCTTGATTGATATCCCTGCTACCTAAAAAGGTTAAGGGTTTTAAACCAAAATGGCAGATGTGTGTTTGGCAAGAATAGGCACCTTCTCACCTGGGTTAATATTCACTCGACTGTTAGTGAATTTATCGGTTTGATTGGGTTTACCAGAAAGAGACCACTATACCCCTCACTCAGTTCATAAGTACCATTTTAACAATTAAATAACAAACAAAAGATATATATACATAAATAAATTCTAAAGAACATGACTTGGTAAAAACAAAATGAAAAAGATAAAGATGCGATAAGTCATTACCAATCTCTACATCTTTTCATTTCTCCACCCACTTGTTTGATTGACGGATAGAAATAAGGAGGTTGGTTTCAAATACTTGTAGGTTGATTGCTTAGAAGATAGTAGAGGTACGGCGAGATAAACTATAAAGTTATGTCTGTACAGTATTGGGTTTTGGTTCTCGATCCTATATTTATTTTCCTTATTATATAGTCTTTGCCTCTTTCGTTTTTAATTTTTTTTTCTAAATTATACCATCCACTGAATTGAGCTAATCATAGACAGTGAATGTAAAATGCCTTTTGACCCATTAGTTTGACAGCATTGTATCTTTCAAGAAAGAGAGTGCCTATCCCTAGAATCACTAGAGGACTAACAATATTTTAACATAAGCAGGAAATAAGCGTGAGAACTACTACACCTTACTTTACATCTACCCAACATTATGTGCTTATGGTATGTTTGTTAAGGTGTAGTAGAAAGCACATGATAGTATTAAGAAAGCAAAAGAAAATCAATTGCAACCACATCAAACAAGTCACTTAGATTACATTTATAAACCAAAGACTCTACCTTCTTGATGATTACTGGAGAATTGCCAATTGGATCAACATTGGACACAGGACCTTTTTCTTCAGAATAGAATTTTCTTATGATTTTATCGTTCTCAGCCGGTTTTATGTAGAAAAAAGGGAATGCAGCTGGATGTTCTCCATGAGCCAAATTTGGCAATGGATTTACGAATATGTGGTCAGGTTCTGCCATTAGAATGTATCTGCATCAGTGATAGAAAGAGCTAGGATTTAGATTATATAGCATTGCAGATGGAAAAGACTTCTCAGGCTTAATCATAAGATACATACTCTTCCTGAATAGTTGCTTTCTCCAGCCATTGTACAAATGCCCAGGGTCTATTTAAAACAATGTAACCCTGTTCACCACATTCAAAAATGACGCAATGCAAAGTAAGAAATCTTTAGAAGTGGAAGAGAAAGCTTTGCAAGAAAAATTATTCTCACATAGAAAACTTAGAAGCAGAGACAGCGAAAATTAAAGCATTGGATCACCCATTTATGCTTTAATTTAAATCCAAACATGTCCAAGAAGACTGAACAAAAGGCCTTTTGATAAAACAATACATTTTTTCAGTAACCTTTATTCATAACATGGACTCATCATCTCGTTAACATATAAGTAAACATGTCTTCCATTTACTAACTACTAAACAGTAAATATTTGGTTGTAGTAAAGACATTAGCTTCTTAGTTCAAGAATGGTAAATAAAAGAATGAGTCAAGATAATAGGTTGCCTTTTAAGAAAAATGGGTCAACTCAATCAGCCCCAGTCAAGCCACATAGCAGGCAGATGGCTAATCTCTCATAAGAGCCAGAAGCTCCATGAAACTGACCAGAAAAGGCTGGAAGTGCATTTGGATAATTTATGGCCCACTGAATATAGAGCAATAACTTACTTTTTGGACGAGGAACTTGAAGAACAAAAAGGAAAATTATAAGGTTACTTTCTATAAGAACTGAAAGAATCCCATAATTCATTAAGCCCTCCAGTGTTATGCTTTCTCTGGTGAGTTGAAGCAAGAACTTTGGGCATGCAATATGCACCAAACCTTCAACTTTCTAATTCCCAAGCCTACAGCTATTTGATATTCTCTATGTCATGTGGAAGATAATCTCCTAATATCCACAAATCTCAGTCTCCAGTGGATGTCTAGCATTCAAAAGATGCTGCAAAATAACACAAACTATTGTCCGGCATATTTATGACAAAGTGTTTTTTGTGGTTCATGTGATTGGTTCAGTATTTGAGCTTTATGCACCATATTCCAAAATTCAGAAGTTCACAAATAAAAGTAATTGCAGGTGTAATATAGTCAATGCTCACCCGATCAAGCCCCTCTGGAAGAGGATCGACAACAACAGTAGGAATTTCCTCCATCAAATTATCTGGTTTTCCTGAATGCAATACCCGAGTAAATCCTCCCATGTCTGATCCATCCACATCTTTCATCTTTTTATACCAATAGTACATAATCCGACATTGCCATTTGCTATAAGGTGCATCAGTAGCCGTCAAAGCAACATGGAATTTCGGGCCGCCCTCCCACTTCTTCACCTCGTCAGGCATCCCAGTAACAGGATCATACAATTCGTCCGAACCACTATGACTATCCTTATGGTGCATTAACAGAGTTAACAAATTATATGTTGCAAAGAAAAACCCAAAAGCTAATAACACCAACAGAAAAGTTGAACGCCCCATATTTCTCTTCGCGATCATCTATCTTATATTGATACTATAAAGCACCAATTCTAATATATTTTTTCAAAGTCAACCCCCAACCAAATTGCTCTATCTAAACATTTAAAGGTATAAACAAAACCAACTCTTTAATTCCTTCTATTCACCAGTCCCAAAACTCAGTTTTAGAATAAAAATTACACCACAGCACTTGCAAAACTTGGCCTGTCAATCAAAAAATAACAAAGACATAAAAATAATTCATGGGCTTCATTAGTATATAAATAAAATGTAAATAAAGAAAATTACCAGTCCAAAAGCTGATTTTTTTAGCAAAATCTTAGTGTTCAGTACAAAATATGAACTGCAAACAAATTACAAGCAAATGAATCATTTAAGCAAAATAAATATAAAAACGAAAACAAACATTCACATGCATACATTCACAAGCTATATACATATATAAGATCGTTTATGAAATTTACACTACAATAAGATCATTCGATGGAGATCTCTAAAAAAATGAAATTGGAAACAACAGATCTAAGAATAACATATACCAATGGAGCAGAAGATGGGCATTGTTGGAAAATCCCAAAAACCGAAAAACTGGATTCTAGAGAGAGAGAGAGAGAGTATGATGTCAAAGTTGTCCGACACTGGCTTTAGGCGGAGATTTATTCAGAATATATGTGTGCAATGTATTGTTCACGTCTCCAGCAGGACTTTGAATCTTTTAACTAAAGTCGCTTGCAAGAGGAATGCGACTTCTCTTCATTTATAGACCCAATCTCAAGTGATGAAAATTAGAGCAGCACTCCCCAATCTTTTCAGGTCGTGCAGAATCAACTTTCTAACCTTCAAAACTAAGATTTTAACTCTTCAATCTATTTAAAGTTGTGAAATTGAGTTCCCATATGACGAAAATGGACATTGTGGAAGTTAAAATCGCTCATTGACTTTCACAATAAAATCAAGAGAATTTACGATTTTACCCTCCGCTTTAATTCATGTGATAGTTAACTACAATATTAATATCTACATTTTCAGTTTCTATCGTGTGGAAATATAATCTCACAATGTTAAATAGGTTGAAAGGTCAAAATTTCATATCTAAAAGTTGATGAACAATTTCTGCACTACTTGAACGGTTGAGACGTTCTATCCTAAAATTTCCATTTAAAAACTAGTAAGGTTGGTCCCCCAACAATTAAAAAACGAGCAAGTTAGACATCAATGCCATTTATTATTGTTTATAGTTGCATAATCAGTCAATTTTCAATAACAAACTATCCAAATTCTCTCGTGAGCTTCACATAAACATGTCCTAATTTAAATTTATTGGCACCACCACATTGAGGAGAAATCTAGCTTTATTAAAGGTGACTATATGAGGATCACTTAATGATTGACATATTTAGAGAAATTTTTAGTTCTAGAGACTGATTATGCAATGATAGGAAAATTTTGGGGGCTAGCTTATTTACTTTGAAAGGTTGAAAATCAATTTGTTATTCAAATAATAAGTTGAGGACTAATAGTGAAATTTACTCCTAAGAATGATTGATATATAAACGTCCTTCTCACGAAAAAAAGAGCTCGAAATTGGTCCAAGTTTGAATATTTTTTTAAAAAAATTTGTTCGTGGATATTGATTGAAAGATTCAGATTTGGACTCAAGTTGATGAGAAAAAAAAAAAGTTATTATACTCACACCACATTTTTTTTTTTGTCAACTGTATCACTTTTAATTGTATTGAAAATCCTCAATATTTGTTTATTTTTGCACTTATATCTAGGGGTGGGGCAAAATTCGACCGAACCCATCCAAACTGTCCAAATCGAACCAGCCCGACCAGTTTGAGTCGATTTTTTGTTGTTTTTACACGGGTTTGGTGGATTGAGTATGTAGACAGGTTGGGTCGGATCGAGTTATAGGTTAACTCATGAAAATCGAATAAACCTGCCAAACCCGACCCACCTACTTAAAAAAAAGAAGAGAAAATTACCTACAAACCTACATTTAAAGATTAATTTTCATAAATAAGGGGTATTAGTTTTAAATTCATAATCAGGTGTTAATTAAGAATTATTAATTTAATTAATATAGATTTGTTATAAAATAAATACACACCCACCCCCAAATTTCAATCCTACCCCCAGCACCCTCAATCCCCAAATCACACTTCTCTCCATAGTCTCTTTCCTCCTTCTCTCTCTACCTCTCTCTTGACGACACACTACCTCCGGAGGCACGGTGAGGCAAGCGACTAGTGTCAGAATCGCAACGTTGTTCTCTTGGCAACGCACCATCATCGGAGGCACTGTGAGAAAAGAGACAAGCGTCGAAATCACGATGCTGCTGCAGTG